>WEIV01019297.1:0-36547 GCA_013390005.1 Calyptomena viridis | reverse complement strand
GAGATTGATGTCAGCAGATCAACCCCACCTGATGTGTTATAGCCAAAATATAGAGGATTGTGAAAATTTGATTACTAGTTTCAACTAATATTTATTAAGAGTTATCAAATTTCGGTTGTTTGTAAAAATATATTTTTGGATAACCATCCTATTTTGGGCATATTAAGGAGACATAAAAGTGCATAATGTAAGAAAGTGACTTCATCCTGCTACAGTATGGTCTTGTATATGCTATGTTTCATGTGATGATACACTATATCCAAATCTATACCCTATCATGTATATGAGATTTTTGATAGATGTTTATAATTAAATATTTTTTCACTTTATTTTGGTTCAAATCTGACATCAGTTGTCATCAGAAATCTTTAGCTAGCCATNTTACTATCATACTTTTTGCTCTTCTCTTCAGTCCATTCAAGGTACCTATGCATAAACCTTGTTTTTAGGCAGGAAGTGTTCTTTAATGCATGTTTGTTCAACCACTACTATGAAGCAATATTTATCTCTGTAGGAATGCCCACATTTTAATATCTGGTAGTGTTATATAAATAATAAGAATAATGGATTAAAAAAATTGCCATAGATTTGATTTCAATTGTTTGAAAACCAGTAGATTTTCCCTCTCTCTCTTTAAAATGGACACAATCATAGAAAGTCTCTAAAATAAAATGGATTTGTGTACTCAGATAAAGTGCCTGTTAGGCATTTTACAGAGCGAGAGAGTTTAAAAAAGCTTCAGAAGCAAGTCAGCCTGCTCAAATTTATTTTGAAAATGCACTCCACACTCACAGACTTAGACGGAGCTTAATTACAATCAATGGAATAATTAAGTTGAGATAAATGTGCAATAGAGAACAAAAATGAATGGAAAACATATGCACAAGTGTACCTTTGGGCAAATGCATTATAGGCACAATATTGTCATTATGCCTTTCAAATCACATCATTATTTGCTTTGGCGTATATGTGGGAAGCAGACTAGATTGTACATGGCTTTTACATTCATATTTTGATCCATATTTAAACATTTTACAAAATGTTGCACTCTAGTAACACTAGTCTACCCTTAGCAAATGTGTAATTTGTTGTACAGCTGAACTTTCACAACACATTCCTAATTCTAAAAAAGCATTGCTATCTCAAAAGCTCTGCTTCTCTCCTTCCCCTCACAGTCCACACATTTTAGGAGTACTTATAGCAATTTGTTCACCAGAGTTTGACTCACAGTGAACAGCTCTTTGCAGATGTATTATTTGCTGGTTCCAGTCTAGTTGCAGTAGCCAATTGCAACTGTTTCACTGACCACAGCTCTCTGATAAATAAAATGCACACCCAGAAAAGGTCTCCTTGAACAGGTAGTTTCAGAGAGTGAAATGGTCTTAGAGAGCCTTATCATGCTCTTTTTTAATTCTGAATTCTTATCTCTTGGTGCACCTTGCAGACCCAAAGCCATAAGTCCTGTAATGGGAAACCCGCTTTTTTATCTCTTTTTCTAGCATTTACCATGATAGACATTGAAAAGGGAGGGAAAAGAAGGAAACAACAACAACAAAAAATTTCTGAACGACATTTTCGGGTTACAATTAGAGAAGTTTAAATGCTTTGAAGTGATCACCAACATGCACATAATTCTATCTTTAAAAGAGTTAATACAGTGCTTTACACGAATACTTAGAAATAAATGTTTGAAATCTTCAGGTGTGCATTTAAGAGCAGATTAGGGATGAATTTCCCTTCAATGTCACCAAACTGATTTCAGAAAGTCTAGTCCAGAAAATTTTGGCCCAGGGATCATGTCAAACCTTTAAATTGCACTTTCATTTAAATATGATAGAAAATTGATCATACATGGTATGCGTCCATATAAGAATATCAAGGAGATTAAAATATTGAAATTATTCATATTGCTTGTTTAAATTCTAACAAATAAAATCAACAAGGTGTTAGGTATACTAACTAGTCTTTAAGCATTAATGGGGCAACTTGTTAATGGATAGGTTTTTCATCTGAGATATGCAATATGCTTTGCATTACTCTGACTGAGTAATACAAAAGAAAGATTTGAGTTCTGAAGTGAAGGTGATGTAAATTATTGTCCATTCTTGCATGATAGAGCTGATTAAGCAGTAATGTATACAAACACACTGGTGGTACTAATAGTTACCCAAATGCAGAGATCGTTTTTCCCACAAAACAAACGTTCATATGGAACTCTGAGGCATCAAACACTGACACAAAAAGCAGCATGGGTGTGAAAGAAACAGGGAAGGAATTAGGGTGAAAAAGGAAGAACAGAGAACTTACATTTTCAGGATTCTCTGCACATTTAATACCAAATTTCACTGGAATAGAACTTAACCACAATGGAAATCAGCCTTTGGATATTACCAGTAGTGCACAGATAGCAAGGTAGATATAATCTGTGAGGAGGTACCTGGGCTTTCTGCAGCCTCTCGAGAGTTTGGAAACATCTATTGCTCATTTTATCTCTGATCACACAAGCTAACAAAATGACAAAGAACTACAATAAGAGGAACAGTAAACTTTAACAGAGGTTTTCATTGACTGCAATCGCACTTACTCCAAGGTATAAACCTGCCTTTAGACAGTGAGGTCTGCAATAAACTTACTCCAGTAATTTTTAAGACCCATTATTTTGTGACCATTTTGTGCATGTGTTCTGAAACATCCAATAGTGTTTGTTACCCTAAGACAGGGTAATGGACTATGAGACTACTGGTCTGATTACAAAATATTCCATGTGCGCATGTATGAGACACGGAAACAGAGAGAAACCTGTGGTTTCTGCTTTTCCTATTTGTGAAATTAGTTGGCAACAATTTGCACAGTCTCTCAGTACAGGTATGTTTTTGGAAGGCAGCATTATAACATCTCTAAGCCTAACTATGATAGGCTTTATGAGAGTTTTTCATCCATCAAATCAGCCGACTGAAAGTGTGTGCTCCCACCTGTTCCTTTGAGTCCTTGCACTTTCCAGTGTCATGTGGGAGCAATCTGTCAGAGCAACTATGTCATAAAAACACCACAGAGCCACAGTCTGCCAGTTTGATAAAAGCTGCAATAGGATTGACTAACATGCTGACATAACAAACTTAATATCACTTGAAGAGCTTGGGAAACAGCAGTAGGTAGGAGAAGAAGCCAGACAAAAGCAACATTACTGAAGAGTAAAAAAATGTGTAAGACCCAGGCTTTAAAAAAATAGTATTTTAATCTATGTGTCCATATTAATTCTCAATTTATTCTTTCAGCTGGAGCTAAATAAATAGTTATTTGGACTTCATCTTTTGTTCTGTTGGGTTTCTGACTGTGTCTGCATCAAAAACATTATTTCCAATGACATGATACAAGCAGTGAAGAATGCAGAGGGCCTTCAGGAGTGCTCAGTTTTGTCAAGATCCTCTACTGCACCTGCAAAGGCTGGTGAATATCACTACTGATTGTGGTTCACTATATGACATTGGTCATAGAGAGTATTCTTCTTCTGAGTTCTGGAGAGGTAATGAGCTCTGTCACCCCAAAACAGACTGAAAAGCAACAAGAATGACTTTCTGGAAAGCAAACAGATTGGGTAAAGGAAAGTGAAATGAAATAAAGCAAAGTTGCTTTATGTAGTTGTCGTTTTATAGTTGTTGAAAATTGATGTGCTGGTTTGAAACTTCCCAAGTGAAAGATACAGTCAAATTACTAACCCTCGTTCTCACACAAAATGGGACGGTCAATTTGTTTGGTCAAATTCAATAAATGTTAGAGCCTTATAAAACTTCCATGCAAGAGGATTGGAGGTGACATCAAGGCAGGTAATAAAGTTACCTAGAGTACAGATCAGTGGCAATTTAACAATTAGCTCTGTCAGCAGCTCTGGAAGATCTGTAAGAAATCATAGGTTTTTAGTTAGCCAATGTAATAAAAGTGTTTAGCAGTGAAGGGAAAGTAACAGAGGTGATAAACATGTTAAAGCATAGAATATTGCCTTTTTATTACAATTACATGATCTGGAGAAAAAATGTATTTTATGATATATGATATTCTTATTGAGACAGAATACCAATATTCTGACAGGTTAAGAAATGTTTGTCTTTTTGACTTTCCTTGAATCTCATAGATCATAGCACTATTGGTTTGAGCAAAGAAGTTATTAAGCAAATTTCACAAACAGCAGACTGAGTGGAAACAGAAGCAATTACTATAAGCTGAGAAACACAGCAGAACTATGAAGAACAGAGATAAAGCAATAGGGAAGGACAATTCTGTTCACAAGAAATAAGTGCCAGCCCCTCACTATGAAAGTACAATTTAGGTGAGCAAGTCTCAAAAGAAAGGAAGAGAACTTGGTAATTACTGTCTCGTAAGCCCAAATTTGTCAAGTAATATGATATATAGCATAGCCAGAAGACACCTAAGATAGTAAAGTCACAAAGTAGGGTATTCACATCTTTAAACTTTAGGTATCTAATTGAAGCACCAAAATGAACTAACTAAGCAACTTGCACAGTTAATGGAAAAAGTATTCATCTCCAGAGAGCAATCTGAATCACTTGAGTTAGGGGGCCTACCTTTTGCCATTGACAATATAGGCCAGCTGAAGTTAGATGGTGTGAATACCTCCTGAAGTGTCTTATTACAGCATATCCAGGAATATACCTAGGTGCAAGCTAAGGGCATTGCAGGGCACCAATTACGTACTTTAACAGTACATGCACCACTTCAAACAAAGTGGTATTTATATGTAATAGTCACTGATTGCTTTCAGACTACCCTGAGGTTATGCACAGCTGTAATGGAAAGGTGGTTATATCTCATGAAAAGTCAGGTTAAGACTCTGGCCAACTCTTTGAGACAACCCCCATTCAGTGCACTTTTGCTATGGCAAAAGTGAAGGGGGAAGATCCATCTTTTGAGATGTCTAAGAATGAACCGGTCTACACTGAAGGAAAATCTTGAACTGGGTGGAGGCTGAGAGGACTGCATGATCCAGCTCCATCTCTGACTTGCACAGCTACAGACATCTCACACTGTTCTTTCAGGAAAATGGAAACCAGGAAAGGGTCAAAGTTTTTACTTTTGTCAATGTACTACTTGTTCTTTGAAAGTCCTACAGTACAGGCAAAAAAAGAGAAGGAATATATAGATAAAGGATTAATATATAGGAGAAGGATTAAGAGGAAAAAATAATTGAAGTGGCACATACCAACACTGCAAAGCTTACTAAGCGTAATACCTGTTGTGGCAGATTTGCCCAACACAAAAATAATCAGCAGCCTCATTTAGCTAGTATAGTGGCACTGTTTGCTCACATCATTCTCTCTCCCCCCTTCTCCAGCTAATCTAGCTCAGTTCAGCAGCAAAACCCACAACCATTTCCACTGTGTTTTAAATCACTGAAGTGGTAAATAATAGATATAAAGAACTCAAATTTTACAAAATAATTTCACGTAGCTCTTACCAGTGAGCCTGAAGTGACGGCTTTAGCAGTCTCACGAGATCTAAACAAGAGAACCACATAAGCACTTAGGAGTGAGCAATTGCTTGCCTGCTACAATTTGATTTGAAGCTGATCTAAAGGTGTAAGTAGTACAATTGGCTTTGAGTGCATGCAGGAATATCCATCACTCTCTTTGCTCCTTATAGGGTTAACTCCAACAGCAGAGATGCATAAAAAAGAAATAAAACATTTTTTCAGGTACTTGAATTCATAGAAGAATATTAATGGAAATAAAGTCTGCCTGAATGAATAAAATAATTCTGATTAGAGTTTATTGTGTTTGAGCTACCAAAAAACCCCCTCCTTCCTTCCTTCCTTCCTGCCTGCCTGCCTTCTGCCCTGCCTTGCCCTGCTTTGCCTTGTGTCCTCTCCCCTTTCCCTTTCCCTTTCCCTTTCCCTTTCCCTTTCCCTTTCCCTTTCCGTTTCCCTTTCCCTTTCCCTTTCCTTGTACTTTTTTATTCAGTCATTACCTTTCAGAAATTTACTCTTTTCCAATATGCAGTAATAAGAAGTTTTTCTTATTAATATTCTACTTTGGGAATTCATGGTACAGTAGAGAGTGATTTTGCCTTTGTACAGAGGAAATTGCAGGAAACGAGATTTCCATATCTGAGTTCAATAAAGGCTGATTTTTCACGTTAAATGCAACATGTATGTATGTCTTGTTTTAATGGCTTACTTCTTATTTTTCCCTTGAAAAGTGGATGACCAGCATGTGTCAGTGTTTAAGTGCTTGCCAGCACCTAACCTGATTGTACATTAATTGTCTATTCTGTTTCATTTAACTGTGTGGCTAATGAAAGTGTTCAGTATTCAGCCCTTTGAGACTTGAGGTTCTATCCTAATTGAATTTTTGTTACTTTCAGCACCTAGTCTTAAAATCCATCTACACTGGTGCTTGCCAGGCTTAGTCCCTAACACATCATGGCTGGATAAAGGTTTCTGTAGCAGACTGTCAAGATGTAGCTGTTTTCTTTCATTCTCATGGAAAGGATGGGTTCATCTCTCACTGGGAATATTCATCAAACATTAGCTGTGCCTAGGTTGACTGTGTGAGGTCCACAGCCAGGCTTAACTAGCACCTTCTCTTTGATTACCCCAGGCTGATAGGGTATCCAACCAGGCAGTGTGACCTCTCCTCATCTGCATTCCCAGCAAGCTGAGAGTAGGCTAACCCTGCTATGCAGTTATCCCAGCTAGAGGTGTTCTGACTGAGGAAAACCTTGTCAAAAACTCATTCTCCAAACATGGCTGCTTGGACACAGCATCAGCAGTAAAATGATGGTGTGTACACAAGGTTTGTAATATCACTCACATGGGAGTGATACCACAGGGAACTGGATCCTGGCCTTGGAGGTGTAGTAGACTAAAAAGTGTCACGTGATACTCCTAGGTACCTGGGACTGTCTATACTAAATTCTAGCATGGTGTTAGTATTATTTTTCTCCAGTCTAATGTCTCTTCTTCCAAACTACTTCTGGGTTTATTTCCATTGGGCAATTTGGATGTACTTCCCCATTTAATAGCATAGACTAATGCTCTCTGGGTTAGCTGGTTGGGATGCTGGGAATACTACTGGGTACATGTTTTTGTTGGGGTATATGGAGCCTACCTGGCTCCTTCTGTGTGCTCAGCCCCCTCTGCTGTGTGCTCAGGCTGCGTTGTCCTCTGCCCATAAGCGCTTTGGGCACCGCGAAAAGGTATTTCCCTGCACACTGGAGCTGCAGTACCACCCCTAGCATCTCAAGAAAAAAGGAAAGTAACACTAGCAAATTACTGTATTTTTGTATTATCCCTCAGATGCAGCAGGATGCTTTATATCCAGGTGAGGCAGATGGGGGTAATGGTCCTCCCTTTCTTCTTCAATTCTGTCTTTCTAGGTGGAGTGGAAAGGGAAGAGCATTGATCAAGGAAGCAGTGAGGTTGCTGGGGAGAAGAAACTTTACCAGGGAGTAGAGGTGAGACCCACTGGGGAGAGAGCTCTGCAGTAAACCTCTCCTTGATTCTCCTCATTAATATAGAGACCGCTTTTCTCAGGAACAAAAGTTTTTCAGATAACCCATAGATCAATTACATGAGAACTCAGCACTTTAAACAACATATGTGTACAGTGTGTAGCAATTGTTTTAAAAGGCTGCTTAATCAGAGTGTGTTTCAAGATATGTATCAAAGCACCAGCAATGAGAGACCCTAAGCTGATGTAAACCAGTGTCACTTGTAGCAGCCAACCATGTTATTTCATTATTTCTGAATTCTAATAATGTTCCATCTCTTCTTTCATACAATGCCTCTGTGCAGTACATTCTTTATGATTTGACATCTCCGAAGGCATTAACACTCTTTGGGGAATGTGAATCAAACAACAAATTCTCTTTATGCATATTCACTTCTTGTGCTTTTATTTTAGCTCATTCCTATCAGAACAGAGTCTAAGAAAGCATGTCTAGAAAGGGCAATTTCCCAACAGTGATTATATTATGGGAAAATTTCTCTCATGATGAGGCTGCCTGGAAAATTCTGAAGATTGTTTCTGCCTTGGAATAACAACTATATTCCCCACAAATTCTTAGAGTTGGCTCTATGGACTTCTGTATACATAATAATAAAAACCCCTTCACCTCACTGCATCTTGCTAAAAAATCAAACATAGAATATTGTCTGCTAAACCTTAATAATTATTATCTTGTAATCATTATGTTATACTCTAAACATCCAGTGTTCTTAACCCCCCCCAACTGTTTTATGTAGTTGTTTCAAAAATTAATAGCCGATGAACATTTTCCTATTTATTTATGATAGCTCAAACTGGAGAATTGATATATTTCTGTCATTTATAAGCACTAAAATAATTTTTCTAGGGTAGAATTATTTCCATAAGCCATTGTATCTTATTTCCTCTTCCTTCTTCCATCTTAATCTTGGGTTTCTTGTGAGCTGATTAGTTTATTGTAGATCTTTTTAGAAGTTCTGTTAAAGGCTTATTTCTCTATGTGGCTCCTCATTCATTTCTTATTCTGCTTCTGAAATTTAACTCTGTAATCCTCATGCTGCTTCTGTCTGCTGCTCCCACACCAGTTTTAAATTAATGTGAGTGCACTGTAATAAGTTCTTCAGGAAATGTATGGAAGTTTCTTTTTCGCAATGCCAAGTCTTTGGGCCATTTCAGCTAAATGCCTTTTAATGTTGTCACAGGGACAGTAGGTTTTGCTCTTTTCTCTGGCAGTTCTGTTAAAGCGTTGCATCCTCTGGGTGTGCACTGCTGAAAGAAAGCAAGTCCTAGACTTTTGCTGTCCCTTTCCATGGGATGGCAGTGAATGAGCACCAAGGGCTCCTAGCAGAACTAGGAGGGACCCTTCTTGATGGAATTAGGGAAGCCCGAAGTTGTCTTCTTTGTCTCTCCCAAAGCAAGGGGCTAAACCTGGTGTTCACATACTGACCTTTCACTGGCCCAGAATAGCAGGATATTAGAGCTCCATCACTGGCAGATTTTTAATCACTATTTTTGGATCTAAAAAAAAAATAGACAAATACTGTATTTTCTCCCCTAAAACCAGTATAGGTGGAACAGGCATGATGGATTTATTCCATGTATGTAGAGCATACAGCTATTTTTGCAAAGTTAGCATATGCCATGATATAAAAAATCATCTTCCAGACAATGCCTGGGATCCTGCTACCCAGCTTTTCTCGACTGGGGCAGCCAGGTCCTAGCAACTCAGTGCCTAGCTGCTAGCAGCCCTGTTCCTATGGTAGGACAGAGAATAGCTTCAGATGCACCATTTGAAACAAACGTGTTACTAGCCCAAGGTCACTGGCCGTTTGCCAGCATAAGCCTGAGCTGGGGAAGTCTTGGGCTTGTGCTTGCCTGCTGTGGTTGCAATTAAAGAGCAGCACTGATTCCAGAACACTCCTGTCTAAAGAGTGCATGGGTGTCAGAGCTGCTCTGGGAGAGGCTTTTGTATTTTACTCCCTTACACCCCAGGCTTTCTTCAATGAGAGTAAGAAATCTCACGTTGGAATTTTTATTTTGAGGGACATGCTGTGATACACATGTATATTAATACTGGTACAGACTGAAAGCTTCATGTCCAGGTGAACAATCCTTTAAAGCATTTGGCAGCAATAACAAGTACCTCAAGGTTATGCCCTATCTCTTTTTTCTCTTTATGTCATCTGTAACAACTGTGGACTCTGACATTTACTTAATTAAATTTGCCCACACTATCTGACTTAGTTGTGCAATTCCTCTTGAGGACGTAATTTTTGAAGGTAATAAGCAAGAAGAATGGTTAACCTTGATGAGTCGGTTTGCCATAGTAGTATGTTATTCAAGCAAAAATTTAGGAGCTTTCATCTATTGCATAAATAATAAACCTCAGGACAGTGCATAGACATGAAATATTTAAAGAATAGCATAACATCTTTGAGGACAGACATCAGAACAAAATGAAATTATCACACAATTGCAACCACTGCTGTGCTACACCTACAAGTCTCTGCCTCATGCAAATTTCTTGTGGTAAGTGGTGTTTCTCAGCTAATTGTAGTTTAGATGATTCCCATAAAATCTGTCTGAAATGGCTTTTACTGTCTCTGATTCTTTGTTTTTCAATGTAAAGATGTTTTCAAAATTTTATTCTGTTATGGTATTTGTATGAGTGTTACAGTTTTGCTATTGGTATGGTCAAGAACTGGATCCATATCTTTATGCAATTGACCCTTATGTCTGCTACTGGAAGTATCCTATTTTGGTTGACGTAGCTCTCAATTCCCAGAGTTGCCTTGCAGAAATCCTACAGACACCCCTGGTCTGTCACTGGACATCCTGAGCACAAGGACAGCAGGCCTGGTGTGCTACGTGAGCTGTGTGGGGCTATATGGGGCATGTATGCACTGAAGATGAGCCTCCAGCTGAGCTCCCAAACTCATAGTCTTTGTGGCAAGACTGATGTGGTTTTGGCCTTGGAGTTAGATCTGACAGAAAAAAAAACCAGAAGAAGCTTTTGAAGTGTTCTTTTTTTAACCTCAATATCTATTTTATCTCATTACCTGAGGATGTATGGATTCCTTGTTTCCATAAAATAGTAGTAAATTAGTATAATAAGAAGAATACTACTATTAATAATGATGATAGATGCCATAAATCATACTATATTTTTCTCATAATATGGTGATAATATAAATTAATTTCAGGGAAGAGAAACTGCATAATTTAAATCTCCAGAATATCCCTCACTAAAAATTTTGGTATACAGAATGGACTCGTTCATTGCACTAGCAGTTAGTGGTAGGCAATTTTGCCTTACTCTTTACTCTTACCACCCTTGAATAACCATGGTTTGATATTCAGAGCTTTGTCTCATGGGAAAGGAGGGATGTCATGGCAGAGGCAGTAATTTATTGATGTCTGTATGGATAGACAGTGAAACAGAGAGCCAAATTTTCTCCAGCTTAACATGAAGTGCAGCACATCTGAAGGCACTGGGAAGTGGTTGTAAATCAGGTAGTATTTGGCCCCTGAAAGCTGGCTGTAAAATCAGATGCAGATGATAAGATGTATCTCACACTGCATTGTAAATTTAAAGCCAACCTATAAGAATTTTCCTTTAATCAGTTCGTGCCAACTAAATGTATGCAGACGAGCAGTCGTTCTAAGTCTGAGATTAGGCAGATTGATACCAGCTGTCTGACAAATCTCTAGCAGTAGATAAGGCTGGAAGTGGAGGGGAGAGAGTTATAAATTGCATGCACCCATTAATGCACTCATTTAAACATGCAATTTAAATGCTAATTGATGTTAATTCAGTCCAGCACTAGTGCTGTTGTGTTCAGCTGTTACTCATATACTGTAACATGGCTGAAGGAATAGCAGTAAGGGACTTGGCAGGATACTATAGATAAAGTCAGGGATCAACTCAATGTATAGTACGTTTGTTTCACTTCATTTATTATTATACCTTCTGGGTAATTAGAACTAGGTGAACACAGGCAAGAAAATGAATTGTGACCATTCTGCCACTGCGTGCAGACCACTCATCTAATGAATGAAATTTTTCATCTTTTACATTGTCTGAAATCATTCCATGTCTCAAAAGATCTTGACATTCTTTATTAAAATGCTCAGACTAAATGATAGAAACAGCTAAGAAGTCCCAAGGAAAGTGAAATATTTTCTTTTGCTCTGAATGGAATGCTCTTGTTAATGTGTTTTTAAATGTTACTGTATTTTATTTTAGTTTTTTAGATGAGGAAAAAAGATGAATTTATAAAGATATCTATTAAAAAGAATGTGTTAGTCATGACACTGAATACCAGTTGTTTACAAAGATGTCTGTGCTTAAGTAAATCCCTTGTATTAACTTAAAGTGAAAATTTCACTCTGTGATTATATTTTTCAAGTGCATCTACAGTTCTTAAGTAAATTTAATAAATTTACCTCTCACTCTCAGTGTGTAGAGGAATGTTGCTAATCCACCTGTCACAGTTCTGTTCCCATTACTCAAAAAGTTATTAATAGTAAAAAAAGTCTACTTAATGCAAATGCTTGTGGCTGATAAATAGCATATTTTCAGGGCTAACTTGTTCTTACTGATCATTTTGGCTTGCTTTTTTGTTAATATAAGAGGTTAAATGCAATGATGGAGGTGGTAGAATTTTTATTGAGCAGCCAGAGTGCAGATTTGGCTTGTGATGTGTGTTAATATCATCTCCATACACCATAAACCTGCTGGGTCAAATTCTGGGCTTTCTGCCAGATGCTGCGCTCAGTTACGCTGCTGTGAACCTGTGGCGGGGATGCAGTTTCAGGGGTGAAGCAAGGGGCAAGATGTTGCCCAGTTGCTGAAGCCTTATAAAAACTGGAAGTGATGGAAGGCCCAATTCTTTGCTGTTTGCACCTAGGAAAAGTAAGTGTAAAATGCTAACAGATTGACTGCTGTGGCTGGATCATTTGAAACAGTGATCTAAAGCTGCTGTCAGAAGGATGCAGGCACTGCAGTGTGTAAGTTCCCATGAAGGGCTTGATTTCAGCCCATCGTGTGAACAGACTCTTAACCGCTCAAGTGACTTTTGATAAGGGCACAATTCATGTAAACCTGAAGATTTTAAAAAATGATGAAGTCACCTCCCAGAGAACTTCAAATGGGAATGATTCTGAAATTTAACAAGTGCTATATATAGGCCCATTGCAGAGGAAATTGAAGAGGACAACTGTGAAGCAGAAGGAATAGACAATAATGGCAACATTGTGCACTTATCCAAAATTATATATTTAATTCGTCATCTACATTTGAAAGATTCTAGTCTCTGAAACTTGTTTAATATGATATAGGGATGTTATAGATCCATTATCTCAGCCAACTGTTTTGCTATTGAATGACAGTATAATTTCAAATGATTTTTTAATGTACATTCCTGAGTTCAATTTTTATTTTATTTTTTTCCTCCAGGAAGGTTGAGAGGAATGGTGGGTTGCTGGGGATTTGTTCGAAGGTGAAGGGGATATGAGACTTTAAATTGCTTCGCTTATTGGTACTGGTTTATCTTAAATTGGGCTGCTGCACTGTATTTTTAAATTATGTCAAGGGCACCTAGACCATATGGAATGAAAGGAAAATAATGATTTAAGAGCGTATCTATCTATTTCAAGAACATTCTCACGATGTGTCAGCAGAAACACATGGTCTACAGCACTCAAGAGAGATGATAGCTCTAAAATAACCAGTTTGAAGTGATGGGTAAAGCTGTCACATGTGTCTACACTTGGGCACCTAAATCCAGCTTCAAAAGCTTGTGAAAAGAACGTCTAGTTCTTGATGCTTTGTGACTACAGCACCTCTAGTGCTATTTTGATATTGAAATGGATTTCAGTGATAGTGAAGGTTTTGCCAGGAAGTAAAACTTTTGGTCTTGTCAGGCGTTTAAAAATATATGTGCTCCAACCTCGAGCAACCAGGTGCTTTGTCGTAGTGCTCTTGTAAATTTTTCTCAACAGTAAGAGATTACAAAAAATTGATAACTATTGAGTTACTGATACAAAAAGGGAATGTTTCAGGCAAAATTTCGTAATTGATTCTTGGAAATATGAATCTGGATTGGATGCTATAACGAGCATCTTTATTTGTTTTAATTTATCTATGAATCTTAGAGAATAGTTCTGCAGTATTTACTGGTGCTCTTAGTAGTAAGATAGTACATTAAATTACTCCTTCTTTCCCACCTTAAACCAGTAGCTTTTTCAGATGCATTGTTTTATGCAGGTTAATAGAAAATATTTTCTGAAATATGTATAGAATTACGTGTCTTGCTTTATCTGAGCCTACTCTTTTACTGAAAGATAGATAGATATATATATATACTCAAGGAACTCTACTAAATGTGTCTCACAGCAGTAGTGAAATGGCTGTCTGTGTCATAGCTCCCACAGAGAGGAGCTCCACGGTAGTCATTAGTAGTACAGGAAACATCAAAGGTGGCAACTGAGACCTGAGCCTTCCCTGAAAGAGGAAATCAAAGCCTGGTGGCTCTACCACTGTTGGCTATTTCGACAAAAAGCAAGTAGCTTTAAAAATGATCAGTAGACATGGAAATAGCAGGATAAGTGGTAGTGAACCAGCTACGCAGAAGATATAATTTCTGACCCAGGAACCTGGCAATGAGTTTGACCTGTAAAGGAATGTGTTTTTTTCCAGTCTTCCTTTTTCTTATGATTGTCTTAGGGATCTCTAATTTCAGGAAAATAGTGCAGGTAATGCAAATAAAATTGAAATCTCAAATGCAGGTGAGCCTGGACATGGCCATATGTGCAAAATGGTAAAACTAGCTGTTGTGAAATCAAAGCAACTGCCTTCCTTGTATCCTCATGCATCAGTAATCCTCCTTTCCTAATCCTGTCTGGAAGTCACACACTATCTGTTGCAGGCTCTTCTTCTTAAGCAAGTTCTTAGTGACCATCGATAGCTGTTGGACTCAGTGGGTAAAAGCTGACACAACTCCATGGAAGTTGACACACTTACATTTGTCTCATTCTTCCTGTAGCATTTTGCTAAAACCATTGGTTTTCTGTGGGGAATCTGCATACTATTTATTATACTGAAAACTTGTCTTGGGGCGGCTTTATGATATATCCCATACTGTCTATCTGTGCTAGAAAAAAAAAAAAAGAATCTTGGGCCTTTCTGTGTCTTTAAAACTGAGCCTGAGAGCAGAAAAAATAGTCAGAGAAAACTTTTGCAAAGCAGTCTGGTGTTTCAAGGACATGGTTTTCTCTCTGTTGTTCTTCAGTGGAGAGGGGGGAGGAAGGACTCTCAGCTTGGTTTTCCAGGCAGCTCTCAGCTCAATTTTTTTTCAGAGAGGATGAAGAGTGGAACTTCTGTGTTTTCCTGAGACTTTGGTTTCTCTTCTTCTCTTCTGGACCTGTTTGGGACACCAGAACATCGAAACCTCACCGGGAGACCCTTTCACTAGCCTGGCCGGGGGGGGCCATATTGGCCCAGCAGCACGGGGAGAAGGAGATCAAATCAACCAAAGAACTCTGAATCTTCCAGGTTCTCTCTTTCCACCATAAGAGACTTCATTATTTATTGTTTAGCATTATTATTATTTTCTTGTGTGTTTGCTAATAAATAGTTTTGCATTTTTTCTTTCACTTTCCTTCGAGGAAATATTTCTTTTTCTCGAACCAGGTCAGGAAGGGGGAGCTGTGGCCTCCTTTTCATCAGAGAATATTTATCCCTCTGAACACATTTGTCCCAAACCAGGACAAAACTGTAGTAGAAAACCAAATAATTGCTAAAAAGTGTTCTAAGCAGAAGCTCAGAACAAGCTGATAGAGACTGAAGGTAGGCTCCTTAACCGATCAAGGGAATGACAGGATTGATTTGTTTTCTAGGGGGAAGGCTGAGATTTTAGATAGAGGCAAGTGGTTCTTTTTGTGGTTCTTGACTCTTCTCGACAAAACATTCCACAGTGCCACAAAATAAATTGTTTTAATTTCCTAAGGATGATTTCTAGTTCTCTTGTGGTAGAAAATACTATTGAGTTCTTCCCTAAGGAATATGTTCTCAACCCTCCAGGCCTATGACCAATACAGAGCTTTACTCAGTCAGCTACAAAAGCTTTCATTTAAGCAGAAATACTGTACAGTCAATAAGGGGAAGGAAAAAGAGAAAACTGGGCTTTGAAAGAAGAAAGAAGCAAGTCAGTGTCCTCACAAAAGGAGTGAGATTGAGAGCCAATTGTGTGGAATAGTACTGTGGGCATCCTCACCCCCAAGGAATAATGCAGAGAAGCAAAAGGATTTTAAGGCTCCAGGGAGGGATCATATCATGGCTTACATGGAATATTTCTTATTATTTGTGTTATGCTGGTGTCTAGAGCAGTGATAGATGATCTTGGGTGTGTGGTGCCACAGGCTGGTACATTTTGAATGGTGCAAGATTGGGTCAGCCCAGAACTGACCCACTTGGGGGACATAACCACTTGTGAAAGGTCAGGGAGACAGAGGTTCCCTCCTCAAGGTTCAAGTTCAGCAGAAGTTGGGGGTGTCTGCTCAACAGAGGCTTGCTTCTTTAATAGGCAGCTTTTCCTTGCTCCTGGTGAGCTCCTTACAACAGGTTCAGTTCATATGTTTCATGAAGAAAAAGATGACCTTGCATGCCATCTGGAAATGTTAATATTTTGCTGGTTGCCTTAAAATATAAGGTAAATTGCCACAGGGGAAACTGGGTGCCTAAACCACAGTGGACAATATTAGCTAGGACATCAGTGCCCTCAGCACAATGATAAACTCACAAGTCATTCAGAATGGGCACTGGAAAATTAGGCAGAAAGAAACAAAGGCCCAAAGTACTAAGTAAGCAGGTGCGTAGCTGCCAAGGCTTTTAAAGCTGTGTAAAACTTGCCAAAGATTTTATAAGCATCCCACTGTTACATCAGAAGCAGAGCCTAGCTTTCAAGCCTGAAATTAGAGCATTAACTCCAGCTCCATGTATAGATAATGTTTCTGCTCTTTGGCAGAATATACAGAGATTTCTCCTGAGCTGACCCTTTAAACAAATCTTTTGGAGCAGCTTTCCACAGGCTCCATATTTTTGTGAAAATATTAAGTAAAATAAAACAAAGAGTCAAATTTCTTACCAACTGATGTGTTTCAGGAATTATTAAAATAGGACACTGAATGGTTCCTAAAATGTACTTTTCTCCTACCTGAA
Source organism: Calyptomena viridis (assembly GCA_013390005.1). Taxonomy (NCBI): domain Eukaryota; kingdom Metazoa; phylum Chordata; class Aves; order Passeriformes; family Eurylaimidae; genus Calyptomena; species Calyptomena viridis. Next base: position 19,828 of record WEIV01019297.1, on the reverse strand, counting down.
AGCAAAAGCTAATAGCAGATAATAAGAATCCAATGTGTCTCATTGTTAGCTGTCTCAGTAAAAGCTGTTCCATTTGCCCTCCAATCATTTCTTTAATCACACTTTGGAGAAAATTGCATATATCTGGATTCATTGAAACACACTGTAATGTTTTGTTAATTGTGTCACACATAATACAGCAGGCCAATTTTTTTTAAATGAACAACAGGTGAACAATCATCCTGTCTGAATTTTGCTGAATAAATGTAATACCTAAATCTTGTAGTGCTTGCACAGGGGTTAAGCCCCTTTCTGGACCACAATCTCATCTATGCTGCTTACTAGCATGAAAGAAATTAATACATTCTTCCTTTCTTGCTATGAACTTTATCTTTAGAAAGAAAACTTCCTACCATTACTGATTAACATTTTATACAAACCTTATTTTTCATACTATGGATTCTTGAAAGTGTATGTACCACTTGTGCATACTAAAGATCTAGAAATTCAGAAATTTACATCTGCAAATTGATGTCATGCATGTTTAAGACCATGACTGAAGGATACCTGAGTTGATACCCATGATACAATCAAATCTAGAAGGGCAGAAGATTGGGGTGCTGGTCCTGAGCTGCTTGGTTTTTTATTTTTGTGGCTGAGTGGAGTTAGAACATTGCAAAAGAAGGACCATGCAGTATTGGACTCAGTGAAAGTGTTTCTGCCACCAGAGATCAGCTTGTTGCAGTATGGACCTGTCTTTACTGGTCAATAAATACATGGCTTGCCTTAAGTAAGCCAGGCAACCACCTTTCTGCTACCATATGGTGGATTTTTCCTGAATACTCTTGTCCTCACAAAAGATAGTTCTACTCTTTGTTTGCTTATCCTGCTTTGTTTCCTAGTTCCTTGAATTGCTAAGTTACTGGGGTGCATCCTGTCTGCAGAGAAAGGCAATGATGTCCCACTTCATTTGCTGGCCAAAAGCTGCATGAGCAGCTCTTGCTGACACCAGTGTTAAAATTGCACATCTGGTGGCTCACATTGTTCTGCCACCCAGCTGAGTGGACAGTCTTTGAGAAGTAAACAGCCTGTGAAATGCTATCAAGTTTGCATTTCTGTCTCTCTTCATCTGTTCCTCTCCCATCCCTCCCCAACTTACTTCCCATCTTGCTTCTAGCTCTATCCACGTGCCTAAATACAAGAAGGATCAGAGCAGTATTAAGGTTTCTTAGTTTCACTTAAAATTGCATTATCGGTCTGCTGAAGGGGATGTGGTAAAACAGCAAGGGACTGAAGAATATGTGGTGGTGAGGGTAAGCAGGGAATCAAGGGATTAGCATCGAATAGGAACAAAGGAGTTTGAAAAGTAGAAAAATCCTGGGAATGAGCTTCAGGGGAAAGAAATCAGTCAGAGGAGTACTGTGCCATTAGCCAGTGGATATAAACTCAGGAAAGAGATGTATGAAAATAAAGAAGATCAAAGTTTGATAGAAAATAGAAATACGGTAAAAGGAGACCTTTAATAGAGGCAGGAATAATTATATGAATAGTTCATGTAATTGAACTATGCAGCATAAAACGAAGACATAGAATTGAAAAAGATTGCAGAGGTAATAAAAATTTTGGATGGCTATACTGTGAGACAGACAGTTTATATGAGGATACATCACAGGAAATGTAAGGGAAAAAGAATGGTGTTACAAAAGAAAAAGAAAAAAAGGTACAGATAAAACATTTATATTTACAGAAGGCGCCCTACCAGACTTGATTTTACACACTCTATTATATATTTAAGTAGCCTTTCACACTGGGAAAAAAAGGCATCAGTAATTTGTAGGTCTTACAAATAAAATTCAATATATAGTAAATGCTGAAATACTGCAGTGAAGATCCATGATATGAAATAACATTCAAATGTAAGGAGGAGATGCTGAGCAGGACTTTCCTTCCTGAGTCAGCCTCTGCACAGGGTATTTATAAAGAAGCATAGATGGCTTTAAAATTAATTTTTATGTCCATTTTGACATTTAATTGAAGCAATTTCTTATGTAAAAGTTTGATTTCTCTATCATACAACACTCATTAAAGTTTAAGCAGAGCAATTTGAAATGTCAGGATAATAAACCATGAAAAATAGGAATAAATATGCAGCATCTCAGGTTTTATTACAGACTTGCATAACTATATGCATTAGAAAAACTAGTATGAATTGCTGTTGAGAGAAGAAGGTGGAGGCTGGTAATAAGATCTGGAGCACCTTGTTGATTTGAAAGTGAGATAAATATCTAAGCAATACTAGAAAGCATTAACCAAAAACTTACTACACTCTGAACGTTGCATTGATGGGTTTAACTAAGTTGCATGTGAACAGAGAAACTCTGGCTGACTGGAGAGCATTTCACAGTGTGGGAGGGTGTAGATGAGTACATGGAATATGGAGTGTACACCTCCACAAGGAGAGTGGTGTTGGTTGGTTGTGATCAACCAGAGACCACTACGTTTTTAGTATTTAAATTAATTAAAAAAGATAAGAAAACAAATGTCTATTCCTAACGTTATCTAACTAAAACTTCTACAAACTTAATCATGTATTTGAAACCATGTGAGAAATTTAATGTTTTTTCCTTGTTAGGATTCTACCTTAAGTTTTTTAAATCAGATGATGGTGGTTAAATTTGACCTAAAATTACTACTGAAAATGGATCAGAAAAAAGGTTGAAAAAATGTTATCTTTTAAGTGACATACCCAAAATACCTATAGTGTGCCAATAACCTTCTCATCCCAGCTCTTGTCATCAAATCCCTTTCTACCACCCCTCCTCTTATTTCCCAGATGTGTTCCTCTTACCTGTTGAACTTCTGCTCTGTTTTTGACATGGCTCCAAGCATGATTTAAACCTATTTGGTTCCAGAAACACTGGATCTTCACCCACTCCATATATACCTATGCTATGACATTTTCTTGGAAACAGATACATGGCATCTTGGGTTGGAGGCAATGTATTCTAGAAAAGATGACACTTCCTACCTTGTTTTCATCCCTTAGGATGCTTGCTTGTATCACTGTGGCCTTTCTAGGCTCTTCAAAGGGGGAAAATACCCTCTCTTGAAAAGCTAGTGTAATTAAGCTTATAATCAGAAAACTCATTTGTAATTAGTAAATTTCAGTGTAGATATGTGATTAAGAAAATAGAGCTAAGTTTATAAATTTTCTCACCTGCTTGACTTTTGGTAGTACACAGAGGTTGATTCAAATCACACAGAGTCACATTGAATTAGAAGTATTAGAAGAAGATTAGGCATCTGTCTGTAAGCTTGGATATGGAGATCAAGCCATACAGCTTAAAAAGCAATTAGCTTATCCTAAAATATATGCTTTTATCTGCTTACTGAATAACTCTCTAGGCTCTGTTTGTGCTGACTAGGCTGTTTGGTGCCATGTGAGATGCCTTCATGCATTTCATCAGATGTCATACTACAGAGATCTGCAGCAGAACCTCCCATCCCCGTGTCCCTCAGTCATCTCAGATGCCACCAATCATCTATATCCAGTCAGCAACTGAATCAAGGAATTGAGACACCACACAGTTAAATCTGTGTCATAATTGTAATCTGAGTCTGTAATTTCAGTCAGTTATGAGACCCATCACTGTTTATCAGTACATCACCACTGCAGAAGCATCTGTCTAGTACATTCAATGACTTCCAGATATATTTTGTCTTCACAGAAATAAATTCAGTGTGTCTAAATGAGTTCAGGGACAGTCTTCTCCTGGATCAGAAGGCCCCAGTTTCACAGCAAAAGTGAACGAAAAGCAAAACCAATTGGAATTCTCCCAGAAGGAGATGTGAGGATTTAAAGTAACAGAGAGTGTAGCAGAAGAACTAATGGTTGTCAATTGGCTGATTTTAATATTAACCTGAAAATGAGAAGCTTTGTTGTTGCAGAATCAGGTGAACTTGGAAAAACCTAATTGAAATGCTGGGAACATAGTAAGATTTAAGCTGGGTCTTGATATATTTAGGGAAGACATTCTCTTGGCTCAGCCATCCTACATCAAAAGAGTCTACACCACTCCACTGAAAACTTTGCTTGCAGGCATTTTCTTGTAGGTATAATAGCAGCAAGCCTAGGAGCTTGCTGTCAGATATGAAGATGTCAAAGAACAAACCAAAGAACAAACCACACAGGCAATTCTCATTGTCCCCAAACAGTTGTTATTTATCCCAACTGATTCTAGTGCTACAGTGAAGTGGGTGAGCACTTGTGATAGACCAGACACCTGGCAAGCTGGTTAAAGAAGACACGTGTTAAAGCACGAGATGTGAAAGTTACTCCAAACAACAAAAGAAAAGAAGCTTTTTTGCAGGTAATGTTTAATGCAGATGACAAGTTTGTCAGTGTGTCACAAAAGAAGGCTATTATTATCACTCTACATCTTGTTTGCCTAGTAAACAAATTAATCTACTATGACCCAAATGGGTACGTACTATGTAGTTAAAACAAAAACTGAAATAGAACAGAATTTTTTGAATTTTAAATGAATTTTTAAATAGATTTTAAATTAATTTTTGATTGGTAAAATCAGCGGTGCCATGGGCCTGTCTATATCAATATGAACTTATACAGCAGCAGCCCATGTCTCAAATAATCATGAAATAATATAGGTCAATATGACAACTACCACATTCAAACTAAATAAATCACACAAAATAGGATGTGTGAAAAGAGAAAAACAGTGCAATAACATCTCCTTCTTCCATCCAGAGGCAAAAAGATAAGCACAAGGAGCTTATTTCTTCTAAATCTCAATTTCAGCTCTTCAGATGCTGGCTTTAAATGGCTCCCTCACTACAGTACAAGCTGCCCATAGTTATTTACAATACTTAAATTCCTCTGATATCTCATCCTTTTTTATACAGCTATTCAAATATATGGTATGGTTACCTAATAAAGATGATGTAAAAGCATACTGATCATATTTATTCTATTTCCCTGGCACTGTCTTATCTTTATGCCCACTATTTACTTTATGTATTTGTTTATGAGTTTGTAAAGGTATTGAAAACGTTTTTTTCTTTCCATAAATAAGTACAGAATGGACAAGAAACAAGAAACCCACTGGTTAATATTTTAAAAATTGTTATTTTGCATTTAAGGATAAAATCCTTGAAGCAGCCATTCTGCTTAAGTAGCAATGGATAAAAATAAGTCATTGCATGACAGTAATTAGTAATGTATATAATAAAAATAGCATTGATAATTAACATTTATCTTTCAGTTTAATTTCTCCTATGGTTCCTCAGTTTATATGTTGCTGTCTTATTACAAGAAACTTTAAACTTTTTCTTTTTTCCAAGGATGACTAAAACCCTTGATGAGCTGATTATTGGTATGCTGAAATCATAATCATTTAATATTATCTCATATTCTTTCAGTGCTCCTGTACCTGAGGCAAATTGATAAACAAGTAAAGGAAGTCTGTTATTAAACAGTCTTTTATTAAACTGTGAAATTTTTTGCTATGGAAATTATGGAAACTATAGGTTTGCCTCTATTGAGACAGACATAACCTTATAACCATAGGGTTATTAATCACAATGAATTATGGCATCTTATCAAATGACATCTGAGCCAATCATCTGAATATGCTTCACAACTCATGGAGGGAAATAGGCCACTGAGGGCTCAATTAATCTCATCCTAAAATAAATGTCTGAAGTAGGTCAGGAGAAGGGCACACTGGAAAGACAACCTAGGGTGGGTACCTCAGGTACAGACCTCTGTGGAGAGATGAGGTTAATCTTATCCTGCATAGTACTCACTCTGAAAACCCTTGATGCACAGGTCAATGGATAATAGGTGAACATACTTATGAAGTATCATCTTATGCCTTATTTTTGTATTCCTCACTCAGCATTCAATTTTAGACACTGGTGGGTGCAGGATACTGGAACATACTGACTTTTCTCTGGAAAGAAACAGCAGCTCCACTGTCCCTTACAGTCTGCACGCCAAGTATGGTTAATGTTTTGCTTTTGAGCTGTCCAAATATAAGTCATATACATGTGTATACATGTGCAGTATGTGTGTTCTAGGTAATACACACCTGTTGTTGAGGCAAGCAATGGTACCTGGAGGTGAACCTTCCCAGAGCTTCCTGCAACAGAGGGATTGTCCTCTTTGCTGTACTCCGAGCCTCCTCTGCTTCCAAACAGTTTGTGCCTCAAGGCTTTTTGCAGTTTGAACTATGTGGTATGCTGCTGGTATTGTAAGGAAGGCTGACTAGTCCTGGCCTTCTGTGTCTGGTCCTCTGCTGGCATGGTGGGTGTTCTGGGACAGTAAATATTCTATTTCACCTGTGTACAGTGTCGTGCATTACAACAGCCTTGTCCCCTCCCTGTAGCAATGGATCCTGCATTAGTACATGAGAAATACCTGTTCCTCATCAGCAACATGTGAGGTAGGCATCTGTGTTCTGGTTCTGCCCAAGAAGGAAAAGCAAAGTTTCATGAACCATGAGGATAGCAGCAGGATGACATGCTATAGGCTTAGCTAGAAACAGAGTAGACCTCTGATTATGAGATCTCCGCCACTAGTTTGAAAAATCTTATCTGACTCATACAAACTACACAAATAAGTTTTAAATATTGTACATCAGTTTAAGCTGATGTTAAGGTTGATGCTATTACAAAATTAAAGCAAATCCAGTTTTCCCAGACAGTTAACCATTGATGGAAAATCATAACAAGCTACATGCTCAAACTTCAAACATGCTTTTTAAGTCAAATACAACCAAATATAGAAGTTTGAATTCATGTCTCATGGACTTTGAAAGGATTTGTAGTCAAATTTAAATCCAAATAAATATGTAAGGTCTTTGTCCTACTGACATTCTAACTGCATAGCATATTGCTTACATTATTTTTAATTAAGTACCACAGATGATATCACAAACCTTTTTTTTAGATATTGTCTTTTAGCATTCATATACATTGCATGTTTTTTACCTGTTCAGTCAAAACATTAGAGGAGTTAGAAGTAAATGCAAAACTACAGAATCTATGAAAGCTATTTTATTTGAGCATGAGAACCAGGCTGTGACAGTGGGAGAATATTTTAAGTTAGAGGATGGAAAAGAATGGATGTGTCTATGTGTGAGGGTATGACAACTATGAGGACAGATGCAAAGAACTCAGAATTGTGTTCATGTTGGAAGAATATTGTAGAAAATAAGTTCTCTAGACTGTGAAAACATAACAAAAGGCCAGTAGTTAAGACAGTAATCACAAAATAAACTTAGATAAAAGAGATAAGCAAGCAAAGAAGCAAAATTCCTGGAGCTCATATGTGGATTTTGCAGAGGTTTGTTCTGAGTTTGACTTTTCTATTGCTTGAGACCTTCTATATAGTAAAAAACATTAATCCAGTTTCATTTTGTGTAAGACACTAGCTACATTCATAAAACTCAAAATAATTTATTATGATTGGGAGACTGACTTTTGTGAAATTTGGATAAAATTAGCTAGTAGATTCAAAACTAGAGGGTAGGTGAATAGATGTATGTACAACTAAATCTAGTTTCCTCAAGAATCCAGACTATTAAAATAGCTGATAAGTCGATACTCTGTCCCTAAGAAGTAACTCCCCATCATGCATCTTGTGTCAATTCACACAAGAGACAGCTTCATTGTGAAAGCTGTGAATTGATCTCAGCACTTCTTTCATGAGAAATCATATTCTCTTTCCCCACAACGACTGTTCATTCACTATGTTGCGCTCACAAGGAGAAGCTGTGGATTTTCAGCTTGGCTACTTTTAATAGCTCCACACTAGGAGGATTTGGCCTGACGAAGTGAAAATAAATTACACTAAGTGTTTGTGCTCACTTGTATTTCAATCTCAGTGAATGAGATTAAAATAGAGTAGATTTATCACTATTGGTAATCATCAAGTAAAATTGCTCTTTTTCTTTCTTAGAACACTAAAACTCTGCCCGAATAACCAGAGAACATTTTGGTTCTGGAATCTCCTATTCTCTTCCACAACTTGTTTGGGATATGCTTCTTATGTCTGACAAAAAAAAAAAAAAAAAAGAAAAGGAATGGACACAGTTCCTCTGATGCTGCAGGAGGAGCAGGACATGAATCATCTCGATAGAGATATTTTTTTCTAAGTCCTAATGTTCTGTGCATTTCCAGCTGTGTTTTGCTTACTATTTTACAGGTGGAAAAAAAGAGTCTTTAAATATACTCAGCCACTATTTGAAAAAGTAAAATTTATATAATTTTTTTCTTTTCTACAGAAATCTTCAAAACCTGCTGTACCCTCTTCCTTGTGTTGCTGGAGGGTTATTTTGAAAAATAACTAGTTTTCACCTCATTTTCCCTTGTAACAGTGCTTCTAATTAATGTACAATACTCTGAAATTATCTTGTTGCTGATTAAAATCATGCAACCATCTGAAGTTTAAAATATCAAGTCTACATGTCATTTATTATGGTAGATTTCATTGTCATTTTTAGACATAAACAAAAATCAATTTGTGTTGTGTGGTATTCAGATATTCATTTATTGTTCTCAAAGGAGGATGCCCTTTAATTTGCAAAATTAGAAGACAAATATAACTAAGGTATGACTAGTACTAATAAATAACAATGAGCAAGTTTAGTTTTAGTCTCAAAGTTATATAACATCTCTAGTTAACTATCTCAAGAAGATGTAATCATGGCTGCAGGCAAAACTTACTGGTTTTACTTATGGATAGGTAACATAAAAACATTAAAAATACACTACTTGCTCTAATATTTGTTTATACTTGTCCTGAAAACATAAAATGTAGCCATATCTTACAGGCCACAATAAAATGCATGCTATGAATGACCTGGTACTTTATGACAGTTTTACAAATTTAAATATCTAATATGATAGGTAAGAAAGATAAATCATTGGATAGGTATATATGCTATAGAGAGAGAATACATTGCCACGTAAAAATAGAATAATAAGTTCAATACAAAAATGTTGTGGTTTTAAGAAGCCAGAGGTATTATTAGCTGGGGGGGCTATGAGAGAGGCTTCTTTAAGAAGCTGCTGGAAATTTCTTAGCTTCAATCTAGTCAAGGTCAACTGGTAATGGCTCTGTGATAACATAGTTAAGAAGGAGAAGAAAAAAAAGCTAGGAGAACATCATGGCCACTTAAGAGAGAGGAGAATGAGAAGTTTGATTAATACCAAAGTTGGAGAGGAGATAGAGAAGATGCCTTAAACACTGAAATAGGGCCCCAGCAACCCATGGGGGAACCATAGGGGGTGAAGATTCACCTTCCAACCCCNAAACTCTTAAGCTCTGATTTTAGTAGTAGTGAATTCTTAATATTCTAAGTTAGAGCCTGTTTGGCTTGTGAAACAGTTAATAAAAAGTTGCTTATAATCCTTATCACAAAAGTTGAGGGGTTTTTTTTTCCCCTTCCCCCAGAAACATTGTCTGTGTGTCAGAGTCAAACCATAACACCTTTTGAACTTTTTCAAATGCTAGAATGTCTCCCAAACCTTTCTGTACACAGTTGACAATACCCCAAAACTAACTTTACTTGGTGATGTAAGATCAAGATTTTCAAATTACACGTTACTTAGACAAATTCTCAGGCTTGTCTGCTTTCTCTGTTTACTAAGGACACATTTTGCTCTTTGTCTCATAAATATGAACTACAGAAGTCACTGACTGGTCTCAGAATGATGAGATTTTAAAGCATAGCACATGGTGGCTTTGGTACTTCCCCTACCCTCAAACAGAATGTAAGATGTGTGTGCACATGGTGCAAGACAAGGACCCTGCTGCAGAAACTTAACTGTGGAGTGGAAGGGAAACTCCATATCTTTGCTGAACATCTAAGGTCTATGTAATGCATCCATTCCTTCCCCTTCTATATTTCCTATAATGCTGCTGGTACCCTGGGCCCAAATCAGGCTACCAGAAACTAACTTTGTCTTCAAATCCTAACATTGATTCTGTGTCTTCATCTTTGCAGGTCTTCATATCTGGGGAAAATACAAGGTTAAAAGGAGCTTTACAACTAAGTGCTTTGACAAACAATTGAAAATCATATAAGAATACCTACATACAGTGGTTTTGCTGCAAAATATGCAATTAAGATATTTCTATATATTATGTTCTTGTCATCCCCAATGATTTGAGGAGGAAGGTCACAATGCCCCTGTCTCTAGACACGGTCTCACTTGGGCCAGAGTGAGAGCTGCTTTCCTTATGTAGAAGGCTAAATCAGCAGTTCTCCTCCTTTGGCACAGCCAGAAGTATACAAAGGTACAGCCTAAACTCTTATCTTTGTGTAGGATAACAGTCCTGAAAATAAACTCCAAGTCAGTGAGTTTCAGATCCTCTCTCTTAATTTATAGATAGCTGCTGTCATGTTACTTCTGTTTGACTCCAGCCTTCAGGTCGAGATTTCACCTTCATCTGGCATCTACAGGAGTTTTCCTCTAGAGTGGGGTCTTGTGATGCCCCTTATTGGAAAAGCAAGCAATGACCTCAGCTTCAGAGGTGAAATTTGACATGGTCGAGGAAGCATTATATTTTCTAGATGTCTTGTTGTGATGGTGATTTTCAGCTGTTACAAACTGATCCTATATGCTTATATTCTGGCAAACAAATTGCCCAGCTTTGCACCAAATACCTTTAAGGTAAAGGTTACTGAGTAGAAAGGGGCTTTCCTTGCCACTCTGCCTTTCCCCAGGTAATCAGTATCAAGGTCAATAAATAGAAAAGTTATATTGCTTCTACTCTTGTTTTGTACTGGCTCCTGCCAAGAGGGAAGCAAAAACCTTCCAACTGATACAAATCATTCTATGATCTATCATTTCCTGCACTACTAGAAGCAGAGTAGTACAAAACCCATGAGTATTCAGAGTGATAAGGAAAGAGGGAGTAGACATCTGAAACTACTCTCCAGTTTCCCACTGAAGTTCTTGATGAATGCAAGTTACCTTGCTTCTGGGTTCCAGCTGTTCCACAGAGCCTTATGAAGATATGGCAACAGCACTTGATTTTGTTGTAACCATTAAATAGCTTCTCTTCCCCCTCAGACTGAGAAATCCACTTCTTCTGTTCAAAATGTGGAATGTCTGTCTGAAAAGAAGTGTCATACTTGCCGCCACAAAAGATGCCTCAGATCTGATTGCAAGGGCACTTGTGTATTTATAAAATCACTCAAGTGCAAAAGTATTAACCAAAGTCTTGTATACCATTTAAATGACTGATTGGTGGTGATGACTGATGATTGCTGTGCATTAATACCTGAAGCTCTATCAGGCACAAAAGCAGTATTCTGTCTTGCAGATAAGAATCAGCTTTTGCAATCTATAGGACAGATCCAGTAAAAGCATGTGAAGTCTTTTCACTGTCTTTAGTTTATATTTTGTCTTGGGACTGAAATGAAGTCTGTTTCCTTTACACTACCCCCAAATTTGCAGTTAGGTGTAATTCCCAGCAAGCAGAGCAGTATGTCCCTCAACCACTTCCCCACCTGATGAACTGCCTTTGTGCTCTTGTACACATTGTCCTGAGGGCCATTTGGAAAAGGCAACATCTATGTGGTTGTAGTAACATGCTGATATGAAATCAATTAAATACTAACAACTTCAGAAAGCAGCTTGTCTGAAATAACCTATCAAGCCAATTTCATCTTCTCAGACATTAAAAATATTGTTGTCATTGGTAAGATAATTTAGCTATCTTTATTAAACTTGCTTATACTGTTAATCTGGAGAGAGGTTTGGTTGATTTCTACCTCCTAAAGTTAGTATGGTGGATGTTACAGCAATGTAGATCTAATCCTTTTTATTTTATTCTTGGTGCACTCTTAGCACTAAGGGGAAACCCTGGAAGGGCTGAAATATGTATCTATTATTTATTGCTTTGTGGTGGGTTGACCCTGGCTGGACACCAGGTGCCCACCAAAGCCACTTTATCAGTGTCCTCTTCAGACAGATGGCAGAGAAAATATAATAAAAGACTCGTGGGATAAGGACAGGGAAAGATCACTCACCAGTTACTATCAGAGGTAAACCAGACTCTGTTTTGGGGAAATCAGTTTAATTTATACCAATCAAATCAAAGTAGGATAATGAGAAATAAACCCAAATCTTAGAACACCTTTCCCCTCACTCTTCCTCTCTTCCCAGACTCAACTTCACTCTTGATTTTTATATCTCTTCTCACACAGAGGGACATGGGGACAGGGAATGGGAATTGTGGTCAGTTCATCACATGTTGCCTCTGCCATTCCTTTCTCCTCTGGAGAAGGACTTCTCACACTTTTGCCCTGATCCAGTGTGGGGCTCCTACCGTGGGAGACAGTCCTCCCTGAACTTCTCCAATGTGAGTCCTTCCCACAGGCTGCACTTCTTCACAAACTGCCTCAATGTAGGGCCCTTCCACAGAGTGCAGTCCTTTAGGCTGCTACAGATTGGGTCCCTTACATAGGGTACAAGTCCTGCCAGAAAACCTGATTCAGCATGGGCTCCTCTCTCCACAGGCCCACAGGTTCTGCCAGAAGCTGCTCCAGGCTTCCCATGGGGTCACAGCCTCCTTCAGGTAACCACCTGCTCTAGTATGGGATCTCTGCTCCACCATGGACCACCATGGGCTGCAGGAGCACAGCTGTCTCACCATGATCTGCACCACGGGCTGCAGGGGAATCTCTTCTCCAATGCCTGGACCACCTCCTCCCCATTCTTCTGCGCTGACCCTGGTATCTGTAGGATTTTTTTCTCTCTGTTTTCTGCTCCCCCACTCCTAAATTTTCTACCACACGCATATTTGCTGGTTTTAAACTAGAATCTTAGATCCTTTTCATTGGAAGTGTTCTGCACAAATTTGCAGCTAAAATTGTGATCCAAAGAACTATCATGTTTTTTCTTCATCTTGATGGAGGCAAATAGTAAACAAGCAGTCTGCAAACAATATAGATACTTTATGCAGAAATTCGGTTTTCTCCAGTGCAGTGGACTGCATTTAGTACAATATAAATTGTGAAAAGTCTTCTTCCTTAAAATCAATCTGTAGACTACAGAGCTGTTTTCCCCATGTATTTGAATTTAAGTTGTCTCTCTAACCACTCTATATCTCTGTAAAGTCCCTTGACTGGGCCTTTTATTTCCCTTATACAGACTAAAAACACTATGTTTTTTAATTCAGTGGGTTCTCTGAAAAAATGTGGTTTGAATTGATGAGATGTTGCAAAGCTGCTTAGTTCAAAATATAGACTAGACAGAAACCTCTTATGGTAAATGTAGTAACAAATGCTTTGAGTGAAATAAATGTTTCCCTTTGGAAAACTCAGTTAAATTCTAATGACTACTGCCTACTGCTTTGCCAGCATGGCAGTATATTCAAATGGAAGGGAACAGTCTAGATATTTGATGATGAATTGCTGAGTGAGCCCTTTATAAGTGCATTATTTCATCCTCTTTATCAATGATTAAGTGTTTGAGCTATATTTTATGTATATTTTATGATATTACCTTATTAAACTGAAGGTGTTGTTAAGAGCTAATTTACCCAACACAGGATACGTTTGGAAAAAAAGATTTAAAAAATGTGATACACACTTGCCTTTGCTGAATGTTTGTCTTCTGTTTCAGCCTTCCCTCTGTTGCTTATTGTGGTTGGTTGAACAAGACAATTTCCTTAGAAGACAAACAGAGGTGAGGCTTGACTTTTTTTTCCCCTACAAAATACATGGAAAAATAAATGAATGAATGGACCAATTCACAAGATAAAAATAGCTACTCACTCTGTTGGAATGTAAAATGCTGGGATCAGGCACTTGCCTTCTCTCATTGAGCCTCTCCTTCTGCAACTGCCCCATTTTCACTGTGGTTGCTGGATGTCATGGTCAGACAGACCAGATACAGTGTGTGGGAGTCACTCTGAACTAGGTATGGGTGACCTGGGTTCCAGCTTGCTGTTTGTAGAGCAGTCCTGGCACAGTGAGCCTGGTCCACCAATCTGCATCAGGCCGTGTATATTTTTCTTTCTCCAAACCTCACTGTGGACATACAAACTGTATGTGTAGCTTTTTTCAATAGAAATGACAAACGATGATCACATTTTGCTCCGCTTATCATCTGGTTATTTTCTCTCCTCCCAACATTTTCTTATACTTTCTCAGCTCTGCATTTTTTCTACAAATCTGGTCCTGCCCAAACTGAGGATTAGCATAATTCTGCCCTAATCTTCTCCAGCTGCTTCTGAGGAAGGTCTTCATCTGATATTCATTGATATTATGACTGTTTAAATAAGGGAGGCAGGTATTACCCAATGTGAGGAGAGCAAACTGTTTAAATTTCCTGAAATTCTTTTGATATTTATAAGCTTTCTGTCAGAATGCAAACTAGGTAATCAGGTGTCCTCTACTGTGCTTGAAATTCTTGAATTAGTGTCACAAAATTAAGCTCTAAAATATCATGTACATTTGATGAGAACTTCTCATTTTCTTGTAAATTACCAGGGAATGGTGTCAAATACAGGACTTGGTGCACTAGTCTGTCTAAATCCTGCAGGTAACCTTGTTTTCTGTAAAATATAAGAAAATAAACATTCGGTGTGTTAACGAACAAAGAAGGATAGGAAATTTAGAGCTGGGTGAACACTGTAAAAGGGATGGAATGATTCAAAGTTTATTTGGATCCAGGGTTGTAATGTGAGTTTATATAATCATAATAATAACAAAATAATAATAATTGCACTCTATCTTGTTATTAAAATGGATCATTTTAATGACGCATTGAGTTGTAGCATGTAATTAATGACTTGCTAGTACTTTGTTATTTAGAAGATAATAATGTTATAATTCACAATTTAAAATAATTTGAAGATGAAATCAATAAAAAAGCAAGTATACATTTTTATCCCTTTGGCTTATCGCATAATTTAGAAGAAAGTGGCACATGAAGAGAATAATCAGCAGAGCCAACATATTGTTTTAAAGCAGTCAGGCTCTCATAAATACATAGAGAAGTTCATTCTGAAGGCCCTTCTGATGAAATAAACCCGGATGTTTGAGGCTTCTTTAATGGGAGATGTTTATATTCTGTGGGCATTGATACTGTTAACTTCAATAGGGGGAAATCTCTTGAAAGACAAGTGGCTGTCAAACCCTGCTGTGAATCCCACAGCGACTTTTCTCAGAAAATTCTTTACTGTTAGTGGGATCCAAAACACAGAGATTTTCATGAAGACTGACAGATGCTATCATTTTTTGGTCACTACTAAAGCAGCAAGACCAATTCATTTCAGTAAAGAGAGTCAGGGGACACATTTCCTTAGAAAATTATAATCTCCCCATAGAGAAGCAAGTTCACAGAGATATGGCTGGAGGCTGCTGTAAAACCCATGGCTGTTGTGTTGGTATTTAAATTATTTATGAGAATAGAAATGTTAACTTTTTATATAAATAAAAATTATGAGAAGTTATTACAAAGCAAATGATGCTAATACTCCTGCTCTTCACCCATTAATTTTACTCTCAGAATGACTTTGTCAGAGTCTTTTGAATCAATAGGAGATTTGCCAATGGCATTAGCACAGTTTGGATCAGATCTATAGAGCTTTATAGTATATTACACAGCATACGAATTATGAAAACCCTATTGAAACAGTTTTACCCAGCTTTCTTTAGGAACAAATGAAACTCATGACTTTTGAAATGGTGCATGTCTTTGTTTGAGGTTCAGTGGTAGGTAGGGACTCTAAAATATGTGATCTATGTTCACAGTTAGATGCTTAGTTATTTAAATAACTGAATCTGTGCATACAATTTACCAGAACTGTAAAATATATATGTATGGTTTTAGCAGATCTAAAATGAACTGGCAAAACAGGATGTTATCCTTCCATATTGTGGCCTTTGCAGCATGTGATTTACTCATTTACAGAAAAGATGTAGTAGGTAAATTAATATTTTTATGCCTGAAGCTACAACAAAACTCCTTAAAAGTGGTAGACATAACATTTTAGCCCACTCAGGCTAAATGAAAGACCGATTAACTAACCCTTTGTTTTGAAATAACTGAAACAATACAACAGTATCTTAAACCTGCTCAGGAATCTGCTCAGGAACCCTAATTTCTGCCAGATCTGCTGTGATGTGACTGCAGATAGGTGGCAAAGTGCTGGTTTTAGATTGCAGCTGTATATGAGCATCGCGTAAGTGAAGAAATATGCATGAAAACCAGAGACTTCAACCACATCCAGAGGATGATTTTTGGTGTAAGCCTGAGAAGAAAAGGCAATTAAGAGATATATTGGTTTGGATGTTGATGAAAATGGAGTTTACAGTCACAAGTAAAGAAATATTTCTCTATAGTTTTGTTTTTGCTTTTTATTTCTTTGTTTCTTTTGGTAAGAAAAGTGGTAAAGAAAATTCTTATCTTAACAGCAATGCTTCCTCTTTACAGACACATTCCATAAAGCTTGCACTCCAACTTTGTGGTTCTCAAATGGTAAAAGATTGCTGTTAATTATCTTCTCAAAATGTGACTGCCATATCACCACAAAAAAAGAAAAAGGTCTGATTCTGGTCTTATGTTGTGTGTAAATACTCCCATAGTGTAAATACTCAAGTTAGCTTCCTATTAATAGAGGGGAATTTTTTCACTACTATCAGGATTTAATTCCCAGGAAAAAGACATCAGTTTATTCACAGATCCAATGGAGACCGGTTATTTGGAAAGAACAATCCCTTCCAAGGCTAAGTAGCACTTTTCTCTGTCAATACCAGGTTAAGAAAGCCCAGGCTTTCCTTCTGGTTATCTCAGACAGTGTTTAAGACCCAAAGCTGCGTCCCCTGTTTGGGTGGTGCAAGAGTTCGAGTGCTCACATGTCTAGAGTTACAGTAAGAATCTAAGAGGTCAAAATTCCCCCTTTTTTTTGTTTTCTTATCCGTTTTGCTGCTTATTAAGTTCTGCTAACACAGAGCAGAAGGTGGGAGCAAGGGGGAAGGGGAATAAACAACTGTGGAAAGGAATGACTTTTAGGCTGACTTAAAAAGCTCTTCAGCAGCAAGTGGCAATTAGACCCCACGGTGAAGCAGTGGGACCACTGGCACACCTCCTGGGCTGTGTGAGAGTTGCACCAGGAACAGAAGGGATCCACTGAACAAAATTCTCCTCACTAAGCATTGTGTTTTGGAGTGTAGGTAACTCAGGAAGAGTAACTGCTTTGAAAATTGCTTTGGTAAGGGTCTTATTTTTTCAGTCTTAACATTGTCTTGCAAAGATACAACACTGCAGTGTGCTTCATCACAGCTCACTGTGTGCCAGGCCCCCCTGACTATTTTGAAAAGTGAAGGCAAGTAATTTTTATTTGTGCTTGTCCAGTATGAACCATAATAGAGAGACCGTGTATAGTAATTTAGTGTCTGATTTGTTCCTTTAATATGAACATGTTGCTGTTTCATATTGTAATCTCAAATTCAGACAGAGTTGACTATCTGTAATTCATGGAAAGATTACCTCAATTGCAGATGAACTTGAACCGTTGATGCAGAGAACCTCCATCTATCTTCCTGTATAGCATTTCTGAATCCAAAGTGTCACCAAACTTGATTTGGAGACATACTGTCTGCTTTTGTGTGATGCTGCACTTCAGTTAAGAAGCTTAGGTACAGATTTTATAATTCCTGGTGCAATTTTGCTTGAATGTAGTGGTACTATTTCTTCACCTGAGTAGATACAACCACACTGTTTTGTTCTGGATCAGGCAAGCGTGTTATTATTGCATCTGCTGTAGGGGCAAAAGTTCTCCCAAATCTCTTACCCTTCTTTTCTTAAGTACAGTATTATTTTAGAACTAAACTTTTATTTTCTCAATATTTTTGCATTTCCTGCAATTTTGTATGTCCTTGCACTCTCAATCCCTAAGTATGAGCTGCATGAATTAATTTTCCTTGATTGGAAAATACGGTGAGACAAAGATGTTTCTGATGTCTTGACTTTCATTTACACAGTGGGCAATAAAACACAGCCTATGAAGACCAGAGTACTTTGGGAGCACAAGTTTAGGTAGCTATATTTATATCACTAATAGTGTAGTCCTCTGCTTTATTCAATTTCTGAATAATGCATTTTAGAAAGAGAAAGAGGGAAAAAAATAAAAAGACCTCTTTTATTATGTATTTTATACCCATCATTAAGTAAAGCAATAATATTTCTACATGTGATATTCAAACAAAAAGAAAAAAATAATTTTAAATTATATGGAGAACCTTGACAGGATAAGGTTGCTTGGCAATTAAATCTCAAACCTCTCCCTGTAAAGTGNTTAAATCTCAAACCTCTCCCTGTAAAGTGTTTGATATTTTTACTTGTATAGGAAGTAGAACCAGAATCTAAGTAGAATTTGAACAAATAAACCAAGGAAGTTGACAACATGTTGCTGAATTTCAGTTAATGGTGAGAAAACGATGAAAATAAGGAGTTAGAAGTTCAGGCTTAACCATTTTAATCTGCCTGGATAAATAATGCTTCACATTTCATCAACACAGCAGTCCAAAATCTCTTTTAAAAAGTAAAATTTAATTATTAGTTTGCTAAAAAGTCAGTATCAACTAAGAAAGCAGAACCACAAAATATTGCTCTGGAAAAAAGACTAGTTGACAATTGTTTTATGGTGTCTCAGAAGCTCAGGGTTATGCTCTGTGTCATCACCCTCTCCTAGGTTCAATAAAATACAGCAGTGTCAAGGCACATCTTAGGACTCTAAATACCAAGGCACTTAGGATATAACAGCAGTTTCATTTATTAGATAAGTGATCTAAAAACTTTATTCTTTAGAAAAAAACAACATTTTGAAGCATAATTACCTGTCTAGGCCAAGTCTAAAAGAGTAGAAATTGAGGCTTTCTTTCTGTATTTTCTTTAAAAACCATTCTGCTTCCAGAAGACCAGATCTGCCCCTCTGTTGGCAAATGCCTCCACTCAGCTGTGGGATGAAGAGGACAATGTCACCACACCTCAAATCAGTTTTACCTAAGCTAGGAAAACTACTTCTCTGCAATGATGAGTGATCCCTTACACTACAAGGAAGAACCACGAACTGCTCATTGATTCCAATTTCCCCTATATATATAAATCACACAATCATAGTCAAACTCTTCCGTCTTTAAAACCCTAGAAAATCACCCTGTATAATGAAAACCAGAATGGTAAGGAAGGGGTTAATGTAGATCCAGTCTACCAGAACTGAATAGATAATTTATTCTTTGAAATTCTTCTTGCCTTTATTTCTGAAGATTGCCTGCAAACAGTTTACTCTTTTTTTTTCATTTAGTATTACTAAAAATTATTTGCTGAATAATTTCTGCAGTTAATTCCTGATCTGCATATCCTTCATGAGCAGTTCAATAGCAATTTCTGTTAAACATTCAGTCTGCCTCAGCTAATTATTGTGGGATATGCAAGACATAATGTACCATAAACTGAGCTGAACAAGTGTTTCTCAACATACTTTAGGACTGTTCCTTCTGTATGACAAGGACCTCCTTGCACATGGAGAAGATTAATTTATTCAGATATTGAAATAAAATCGAGACCAGAAGCTTTAAAGAGAAAAAGTAGTAAAAGGATGAAAACTAAAATTTTCTTTGAGCTATGGACAAATTGAATGATAGAAAGACGTAAAGTAATAGTATTCAATGGCCAACTCTAGGATAAAATTGACACACCTACACTACTCTTTCAGTCCTGTTTTCTTGGGTTTAAATTTTCCTCTGTCTCTGACCAGTTCTGGGAATATCTTGCCTTTACTTTCATTTGGTATTGTTAAGTG
>WEIV01019296.1:2860-27844 GCA_013390005.1 Calyptomena viridis | reverse complement strand
TCGTCCGCCTCAACAGCGACATGGGCCTTGGTTGGAAACTGGAGGGATTGAGCTCATGTTCTGGGTTGGTTGGTGTGTGGAGGGAGTCTGTGGTCTCCTAGCCTTACCCTGATACCATTGTCACTCTCTCTTAGAATTCAGCTTAGAATGTCAGTGTTACCAGGTGTTCAAATCCTAACTTGTATCAATTCAGGATGAAGAGGTTAAAGTGTGTAAAAGTGCTCAAGGTGGACCAAACTATGCTAGGTAGTCTAGTTTGATTTATACCTGTTATGAACATGGAAGAGGAATTCTTAAATTTGGTGTCCCAGCCAAGTCTTCTCAGTGTAGACAAAGGCACAATGTTGATTCCTCCACCTCATCTAGCTTTGACTATTTTAAAAATCTTTGCTTAATAAGAATCTCTCTTTATCAGGTAATGCAGCATTAGCTTGCTATTCTGATTCCAGCTGAACCAGTTTGAAGCTGTTTTCAAGCATGCAGATCTATGCAAGAAAGATTTATCCTTGTGAACATCCAACAAGCCCAGCCAAGCCATTTTGTGGTGGCTTTTTTTGTCTTTCTCTACTCTGTGTATTATACTGTGGTTGCAGGATTTTGGCAGTCAAACTGCTGTTCAAAGTTTAAAATGCAGATTTTATTTTATGTTCTACCTGTTGCTTTCTCACATGACACTTCTGTTATCCATCTTTCTTTAAAATACTCAAATGGAACTCTAGGAGCCCTATATTCCCAGATAAAAGTGATTTTTAATCTCAACGAGAATCAATGGCATAGTATTTAGTACCACATAGGAGTGTAGCTGTAAAAGGTTTTTCATTTTTTTCCCTTCTTCATCTTCCCCCTTATAAAGCACTGCGCATTGTAAAGTAGCAGCAATTTGAAAGGTTTCTTCAAATAATTTTGTAAAATTCCCGATTCATATTTTCATTTTTCTGTACATGAAGTATGTTATAAAAAAAAAGTTGATTTGGAGCAAGAAGTGAGAATGATAGGCCAGTGGAACAGGACTTGGGAAACTCAAGTTCAGCTTCCCAACAGAGCTTCAGCAAATCTCTCTATCCTGTTTGTGGTTTGGATTTTTTTCTTTTTTTCTTTTTTTTCTTTTAAATCACCCTGATGATTAAAACAATGGCAAGGGAAAAAGTCACGTCCTTCAATTGACATGCTGAAAAGATTGTTCCTAATTCCACTTCGGAGACCACATATGATTTTACCACTTGACCTCTCAGTAGTGTGGTATTTCCCACCCAGTATTGTATCACAGCAATAACTTTAGCCACAGTGAGCAATTATCCAGTCAGTTTTCATTGTGTATCTATGAAAGGGTGTTAACACAAATGGTGACTCAGAGACCTTAGTGTTTGCAGTGCTTTTTGTGTGGTTGATATTCATGGATATCATTTCTATTTTCTTTTTTTTTAGCCTACACATCCATTCTACATCTAATCTAGAAGTTTCAGCAAGAATTTTTTCCATTCTTCACAGCACCAGACAGTATGGTCCCCTTCTCCCCCAGAAAGGTGCACAGCCTCTATTGCAGAGTCTATTGGGCTGAGAGTGCTGTTGCAAATAACTACAACCAATAAACTTCCCAGGATGACTTTTGCACAGCCCTTTACCCTGTTCTACAGAGTAATGCAGAACTGTAAAATCAGCCATATAAGTCAAAATCTGCATTACCTTAATACTTCAATTTGCCATGAAAAATTGCCAAAGCTTATTTCCAGACTTAGTAATTCCTTTAAAAATTTGTTTCTCATCATTTACTTACCTAAAATAGCAATTTTACCATTTTCTGAATATAGATTGATAAATTAGAATAGGTTTAACATTTTCCTATTCCAGCATCCAAGTTCCTTGAGGCTCAGGAGACCAGACCATGCCTGATGGAACAGGGCAATTCAGTAACTTGATTAGAAGGACTGGGCTGCTCAACCAATAGGCCTAGCAAAGGTCCTTTGTTGATGCTTTCATGTGCCAGCCTTTTAATTTTAGAATGACGTTCAATAAGGGCAATAAATTAACTAATCAAAAGGACTTGCATGAGTGAGTTAGAGGTGGGTGAACTTGAACTGAGAAAGCATGCATATAGATTGAATAGAAAGGATGATAATCATATACTTGTTCTCCTTTAAAAGGACAGTACATGCTGGAATGCCCACCATAGCAGGACTTTATTAGTACACTGGCACCTGTTGTGGAGCAAAATAGGTTCAAAACAAGGACTTACTGGGAATTTCCTTTTGCTCTACAACTTCTAAATATTCACACTAGTATTTCCAGGTTCCTGTTTTCACATCACCCACTTCATGTTTCTAGCTTCTATTCAAGATGCCCTGATAAAAGGGCTGCAAAGCAATCGGTGCATTGCCAGAGCCAAAAAATGTCAGTTCAGGCATGGCCACATTGCAAATCGTACTGCTGTGTGGCTTAGAAGCAATTCTCCCCATTGTCATTCTAGAGCCAATACAATTCAGTAGTATTAGGAACAGTGCATTAATAACCACATTTACTGTACCAGTCACGTAATATTGCATCATCATTATCTAGATATGCCTTGAATGAGGTGTGATACCAGCACTTGAGGCATTCGGAGAATGCCATTCAAATACTGGACAGAGCTCAGGTGGTTTTTGACATGGGCTTCATGTGCCATGCTGACACAGTCATCAAGGGCAACCACTGGTCTTTCGCACCCGTTTCTTCTGCTGAACAAGGGATATACCAGGCTTTCTGGAGCATAGGCCAAAGCAAGAACCAGGGAGGAAGGGAGATAGAAACAATTCTGAGGCAATGTGGACATTTTTCAGGCTTGGGGGAGTCCTTTAATTATTATTATTATTTGATTCAATCAGGGTTTTTTTAAATAAACAGCCACACCCCTACACTTCCATGAGTTACTGTGTTTCATTCAAGGATTATTGAATTCCAGTTTCTTTAGGTGCCACACCTTGCAACAACCTGTGTGCCACTGACTGCAGCCCACACCTCCCTCAGTGGAAAGCTCTGGGGACACTGTGCCATGCTCTGTCTGCTGACAGGTAATCCCTTCTGCAGCCTGTTACACAAATGCACAAGAAGCTTCTGGCACCAGCAAATTCCCTCCAGTGCACAATGCTGATGAACCTTCATATAAGTACCAGTGACCTGAAGCAGAGCTCTATTCTGTCATTTAAAATTCCTCATGCACGTATTCTGTCTTTTAGAATTAGGCCTTTTTACAGCTCTCCCATTTCTTTTTCTGATTCATGAACAGCATCTGACAAGTGTAGGAAACTCACTGAAACTGGCAAACTGTAATCTCACAAATTAAAAACAGCCCTTTGTCGCGGTTGGGACGGACGGGACGACATTAATCACACTTGCTCTGCGTGTTCATGGGGTGCCGAAATGTAACAATTTATTGTTTACAGAATAGACATTTATACACATCAGAAGGTTTGCATATTCTAACATAATTGGTAGAAAGTTATCTAACTACTTCACCATTTGCTAAAGGCACAACACTTGCTCTCTGCTCATCTCAGCTGCCCCTTCTGTCTCTAGGCAGGCAGAATTGCATGCCTATCCCTGACAGCCCTTCCTAAAACTCTTTTTTCTTTTTAAAACACCCACCAGTTATAACATTAATTCAGCTCTTATTGTTTGCATGCTGTTTGTGTTTAACTTCCATCCATTAACATAAGGGAGAATAAAAATTATGTACAGGAGAGGCTGGGTATAACATTCTTTGGACTCCATGCTCTTTAAAACAGCCTTTTATTACAGATGACAGATTCAGGCCAGGGTAAGTCTAAAATGGGACACTATTGCCATGTATAACACCACTGCCACATGAACAAATACTGCCCTCCCCTCACCTGCCTCCTCTACCCCAACACACCCTCAAAAAGGACCTGACTTAAACACATTTGTTTTCATGATGCTTTTGAAACTTTTGCTGGCAACGTATATAGAGATTCCTTTGCCATTTTTATCTTCCTCATATCCCTGTGTGGCACAGACCCGTAAACAAAATGCTGACTCTGAGAGAGCCTCACTTGTCTTTACTGTAAGCACAAGAAGTGGAGAACAAAGTTGCAGAAGTCCTTCTGAAATAAATCTTCAAGACAATAGGGATGAAAGTTACATAGATATATATGTTTATGTATATCCACAAATCTCTTACCACTTTACAAACTAGCAGTCCTTAGGGGAGACCTGTTCTCCCCTCATCTTATCCAATTTTCTGTAGACAGAGTAACAGAATAGCGACTAGAAATACAGGCTCTGAGGTCTGGTTCCGTGGCTGCCAGAGATGAAAAAAGGCATAATTAGAGAATTCTTTCTCTGGTTTCTTACATCATTGTTGCTACATCCTCAGATCTTCCTTAGTCTAACACTTAAGAAGTGCAATGTACTGAGTTTCTCATTCCTCCACTTCATTTTCCCCTGAGAGCTGCAAGTCTGTTTTACCCTGGAAAACCAGGAGGCATATTAATTACTAAAATCCATATATAATTCAACTAGGGGAGTGCAGTGTAACAGATGTAAAATACAACACGGACTACTTGCCCTTGACAAAGACAGTAACTTGAAGTTCTGATTCAGCAACCAGCATTTACCTTGAGGACAGAAAAGATCACTGTATACAAGAAGTTTGATATTCTGCATCAGAAACTGAATGTTTCATTTAAGTTTAAAAATGAGCCTATGATTTATAATTGAATAGTGAGAAATTAATGAGCAATTAGTGAGAAACTAGGCACCAAATAGCATGGGGATGTCCCTAACTCCATATTTAGTGTTTTCTATTAATAAATAAATAAATAGAAATTAGCAGTCACCTGAAGCTAATTGCATCAAAGTTCTGCTTAGACCAGCAGTGAGGGATTCATCATTGCAGCTCATGCTGTGACCGTAAGAGGAGGCAACGGCTAAGTATAGGAGCAAGGTAGCTTAACTTTAATTGTGATATCTTCTTAGAGAATTTATTTCTTGCCTAACTTGAAGGAAGAATGTGAACAATTGCAAACAATATACAGTTTGTTTCTAGGGGGTTCTTAGGATTGTTTCATGTTAAAGACAGCTGTTGCTCTTTTGGGGCACTGTAATGGTGCTAGAATGCTGGAAGGCTTAAAATGGTCTAGAACTTCCAGAAGTCCCAGATCAGAAAGGAGCAGTGAAATCAATTATGCCAGGAGATTGTGTTGGGTTGCTGAATACAAAAATCCACTTAGCAACTTCTCATCAAAAACACATAGAAAACATGGAAGAGCTCTACTTTAACCTGCTATGGAATCTTCAGTCTTAGCTCTGTAGTCTTGATAGATCAGTCCAAGTGACTTTTTTAGAAGAATTTAGTGAATAAAGCATCCATATTAATATTTCTGTTTAAGCCAGTCTAAGCTCTAGTTCTGGTTTATTTTCAGGATGAGCAGCACATGTCACATCCCCCTCTAGAGTGCCTTACACAGAGCTGGTAGAACTGATCTTCTGCGTGCCTGTTGTGTGATAAGGACTTTTTCATGATTTTCTCAATTTTCGCTGAGACTCTGAGGTGCGGCAGAACAAAAAGAATATTGGTTCCTCAAAGTTAATACCACCCTCTTTTGCTGAAGATGCTTTTATTTGAAGAATATTTGGGTTTTACTTGTTTTCCAGCAGCCTTGCTTGAATGCAAAAGCCTGTATAAACATTCTGGCAGTCCTAGTTTAATTATTTAACCTAAGACAGTAATTAGGCCTTATGTGCTTTAAAAACTCTCATATTGTGCAGACACATGTGGCTGAATAATTGATCTGGAAAGTAAACAGGAAAACTCAGCAAATGGTTTCACACAGTGCAAAGTCAGAAATATCCCTGCTATACACACTTAGTGTAAGATTGTCGTCATCTCATGACAACCAGTGCAAAGCTGGTAAAACCAGGGAAGTACCTGGTTTTCCTCCAAAGGTAAACCACCCTTTTTCTTTCCAGTGCTTTTTCAGGAGTGTTTCTAGGCATGACTAAGGCGAAAGCACCTATTTCAGTACTGTTGTCTTGATGTGGGTGAGTATTCCAGTTATTGTTATTAGTAGGTCTAATGCATGAAGTATTTTCCAGGTCAGTATTAATTTAAATGCATGGTGGTTATGGGTGACAGCCTGTACTTTATATATGCTTGTATAATTCCTTTATTACCAGAGATCAGTTGTCATCTCCTCCTTGATGGGTGCCAGACACACTCATAGGAAATTCAAACACCAGAAGAAGAATGAATAATCTTGCCATATTATATTCTGAATTTTTAATAAAAGCCATTGGGAATACTGCACAATGCTATGGATCATATTGTATAGAGCAGCTAGTTAAGAAATATTCTTAATATAAGATGAACTATTGATCATTCTGGATAATTCATATTATCCATTTCTTGAATGCTGTTCTTCTGAAGACACTGAATTTCTTTTTCAAGGACACTTTTGAGGATCATGGCATTTGTTTGGGTTTTGTTTGGTTGGTTTTAGAGGTTTTTTGCTTGGTTGTTTTTTGGTTTATTTGGTTGGTTTGTATGTTTGTTTTTTGTGTTTGTTTTGTTTGTTTAGTGGCATTCCTATTGTCGAGAGGATTGAAATTTATTGTGGAAAGAATTAAGCCATTGGGGATATAACTGCGGGTAGAGCTCCATAGTGATGGTGGGAAATGGTGAATAGTGTTGCCAAGTATTTCCTGAACAGAGCAGGATCAGTTTGAAAGGACTAACTTTCTATGCATGTTTTTAAAGGCAAATTTGAGCAAACAAGCTTGTCATCAATCACAGACTGTTTCACCTTCAAATCAATTCTGAAAGTTTAGAATTAGACTTTTAGACATTTTAAATATTCCTTCCTTTGGGTTTGACCAGATGACCTCCAGAGGTCCCTTGAAATGTTAAACTACTCTGACTCTTTCCTCTGGCCAAAATTATTCATTGAATTTAATTTCATGCAATTCTGTTTGTGAAGAATATTCTGCTTATTTTGAGCAGACGGTTGTTGCTTTTTTGTCTCCCTTAATGATTGTGAATGGAAGGGTATGAACTGAAGGAGAACTTTGCTGCTAAAAAGAGTGTCAATAAGGGTGTATAATCAGAAGTGAAGACTTACATCATCTATGAACTGTTGTTTGGCACAGATTTGCTCAAAATCAATGGCAACTGCATCAGCATTTTTTATGTCTCTATGTTTTCTTGTCTTTTATGTAACCCATAAACTCAAGTCTAGGATAAACCTCATCTTATTTCTAAATAGTACAACTGTAGTGCAATCTCCCTAATTTTGTCATTCATTTTTGTATTGAAAATGTAACCCCACTGTTGACATATTATTAATGTTTCTGCACTTAAAGGTCAGCTCTCCCTGGAGTCTCCTTTTGTCTGGAAGATGGCATATATTAAAATTTTATAGCAGTTCCCATTAGTTTCAATCCTATAATCTTGGGATCAATCTGACTGTCCTTCTTCATAGCCTATCAAGTGCAACAAATGCCTTAGGTGAGCAATAAAGAGATTGGAATTAGGTTCTTCTAATCAAGACTTGTTTGCATAAATGCTTAAACCTGGCCGCAGCACATGGTGCTGAGAAGGCTCCTTTCACTTCAGGTGAAAGAAGCTGCTGACACTTTAACTTATAAACCAGCTGATCTTTTGAAACAAGATGCAGAAAATATGGGTGCATGTGGGTGCAGGGCTACTCTTTTAAACATGATTTCTTTTATTGTGCAGTCTGTTCTTTGTACACAATTAAAAAAGAAATAGTAATTTTTTAATGTAATAGTCCTAGCTGTTAGGAAGGGGATCCAGATCATCCAAGATTATGCTTGCTTTAATTTATGTGAGAAGGCTGGCCTGTGGTAGGCTAAGCTCTGTGAGTTAGCAGTTTTGGGGGGAGAGGACTTGAAAGCAGAGGCCAGAATTCCACTTGTCCTTCAGCCACTCTAAAAGAAGTGTGCGACAAACCACTCATGGCTGAAAAACTGGATTTCAGATGTTTCCATCAGAAAACTTTAGATAAGGTCAAGGCAATTATTTTTTTTCTATAGACTTACTCCACTGTGACTAGCACAATGGTCTGGTGCCTCTGGAGATGATTATGCCCCTGGACATTATTATGTGGATAATAAGATTAGCTTAAAAGCTTGGAGAGTCACTAAATTCGTATTTTCACTGTGGGATAAATTTTTCTCAAACAGCATGACTTTTCATAATTGATTGCATTTTTAAATGTCAGGCAGAGTCCTGCTAAGTTTATTGATGAATGCAATGGCTGAAACGTAATACTAAGGGGAAAAAAATAACACAGCATCTAACAAACAAATCACGGTTTTCTTCTAAATTTCCTGTTGTCATCATCTCTTTGAAGGATGTTGCAATACATCTTTGAGAACTAATATTACAGCTCATTGAATATTTGTGAATGATTAAGATGTCTGTCCTCCTGGCCAGCTTTTTAGCAGGGAGGACGTTGCCAGGATCAAAGCTTCATGATGAAACTATTTGGATGAACTGCTCCTTTTTGCCTTTGTAAAGAAGCCAAACTGCCAAATACTTTAACACTAAAAAGATTTATCGAGATATGCCGTGATTGTGAAGGGTTTAGATAGCTTCTGTCAGCATCATTTGGTCTGATATGTGCCCCACTGGGACTGATTGATCACTCAGTGCTTATCAGTAGATAAGTGTGTGAACTGGACTGAGAGGTACTGATTGAGCTGCCAGGTGTCATTACAGAAACTTGTGACAGTTTCAGCATTAGGTGATCCTGTGCTCTTATATCATGAGATTGCTTGACTGAGTAGGTTTGGGGTTTTTTTTTGTGTGTATGGGTTTCTTGTGATTTCAGTTTTTTAATTAGGGGAGGGGTAAAAAGAGTTATTATCTTAACAGCTTTCTCACTTCATTCAGGTGTTTTTTGCCCAGCAAAATAAACAAACATGGGGGGAGTGGTTTCTGTCCTGTTCTCTGTTTCTACATTTACATATAACTCCAGAACTTGCAACCTTCTGTTCTCATGAATAAATGAACAATTAAGAAAACCCAGGGAAAGACACGTGGATCAAGTTAAGCACTTAATTTCTTCAGAATGTGGAGCGCCTCTACAGTGTCCTGTGCAAATTGATGAGTCACATGAAATTATTTCAGATACTAATGCCAGCAGAAGTTCATCTTGGTGGATGTTGAAAGCAAGTATGAATGTTATTTTAAATAATGAAAGCACTAATCCAAGATCAAAGGGATCGGTTGTCTTCTGATATTTTGAGTGCGAGAGACAAATGCCTCTCTCAATATAGACACAATCTGATGATAACCTAAAATGTAATTCTTCAGAATTTATGATTTTCTTGCTGCAGGTTTTACAGCACTTTGTCTTCAGCACCTATGATCTCGATGAAACTGAGATGGTGTTTTGCATCACTTTACCGTTAGGAGAAGTTATTAGTAAGGTCTTCTGACACTTCACACTACACCACTCCATTCTGAATTGTTTACTTGACTTGAAAGAACTTTTATGCTGGAATTGGTGTTGCTAACTGCAAAGACATCCCTTAAATAGAGTTCCAAGAAAGGGACATTTTCATACTTTTAAAATACAATATTTCCTTTTTTTCAGTCACCTGGGACTTTACCTGACTGCTATGACTTTCCAAGTATCAAGGCAAGTGACTTGGCAACTATATCAGCCAAATTGCTCAGGACTCTGGGGTGCATCTCAGCTCCCGTAGTCTTATGCATGTTCAAGTTCCTCAGGTTATCATGAACCTGATTTTCTCCTACAGTGGGAGGGACTTTGGTCCCTCAGTCCCTGTCTTGCAATCCATCCAATTTAGAGGTGTGGGATGAGAGACTGCTGATGAAGACTGAGACAAAGAAAAGTTGTTGAGTACCTCAGTTTTCTCTTTGTCTTTTGTTACCAGTTAGTTCAAGTTGGTCTTTCTTCTCTTGGCAAAAAGGAGCAACAGCTGTGTTTGAGAAGAGAAACAAACAGATTGGCTTTTGAAGGAAGGGAAGGAGAGCTGTACACTAGGCAAGGAAATTATGGAAGGGCTAGGCAACACGTTGGTTGGATTTGGAAAGAGCTCAGATGAGGAGGTGAGAACAGGGGAGAGACTGGTGCTGTGAAATCGAGTGGTGAGGTCTGAGCTCAGACACATGACATACAGACTTAAAGGATTGGATAGGAAGATGATGGGGAGGCTCCTGAGCAAGAAGATTTGGATGAGGGGAAAAAAAAGACAAAGAAGTGTTTCTTTTTGGAATAAACCAATCAGTTTGTTCCCTCTCTCCTCCTTTCTCCCAAAACCCCATTCCCAAAAAGAAACAAAAAACCCCCCCAAAACAAAACAAAAGAATTGTTTGGTGTTGAGAGCAGAGTGGATTGAGAAGCACAGGTAACTGTTTGAACAAGGAAATTTGGTAAAAGATTGGTGATGTTAGCTGAAATGAGGAGCAGAAATTGAGACCGAGGTAAGAGTAGGAAAGAGACGATAGGCAGAGGTGGCAGAAAACAAGAAGGATGCATAAAGCAGCAATTTGTGCATAAAGGAGCATTCCAGACTGTGCTACAGTCTGGAATGGGACCTGAGGTTTCTTTTTTGTTTCTTTTTTTTTTCTTAACTGTTCTACATCTATAATTTGTAGCAGAGTTCTCAATGAAAAAACCTTTGTTAACAAAATCCTTGCCTCTCATCACCTCTGCTACTCTTGCAGTGCTTTCTGGCACAAGTGTTTTTTCATTTAGTGTGCTTGCTACAAAGGTCTGAGTATTATATGCCTGTGGCACCAACCATCCAGGAGTAATTTCTCTCCTGTGTGAGGTGAACTGAGAGTAGATGAGCAAAGCTCCTTTGTACAGAAACCATTGCCATGAGTTGTTTTGTCACGCTTTCTTATAGCTTATAGTAGACAGGGATGTCTAGTGCTGCTGTGAGGTTCCACTTCATCTTGAGCAGCAGATATCTGTGGAATAAAACCCCTCTGTCTTGTTGACACCTATGTTGATACCTATGTTTTGTACCACCATGTGTTTGTTGGAATGGATTGTCTGCTTGTGGTTTGTTGAATAACTGTCATATTTCATGTAGCTCCCTGCTGTGAAAAGCAAAGCCAAGCCCTTGAGGGTCAGGAAATGCCAGAGCAAAATCTGCTGTGTGGATTTAATTGAACCTTCTAGTTCATGTGTGTTATGGCACTGTCTTTTACAAAGTGATCTTATGCCTTTTTTTCTGTGACAGTCCGGCAACAAGAGAACCTTTGCCATCTTAGGTGGCAATTTTACCACTCTTTTTGAGAAAAAAAGGGTTTGTGAATTACTCACTCCATAACTTCTCTGCAGCAGAGATGAAATGCTGCAAAAACCAAGTGAATACAGGGACTCCACAGCCCTTTGATATAAATGACATCTTTACATTGTCTTCAGTTGAGTTTAGAGTGGGCTTCAAATTCAGACAAAATTTGGACTTGAATATTTTACTTTTTCTGACAACTTAATTGAGAGGAGGCACATGTACTGAATTATTTCAGTACAGCTTCTTTAATTTTAGAAGTGCTTTTGATGTTTTGGTTGGTTGGTTGTTTTTGTTTTGGTTTTTTCCAGACACCAAATAATGCAAAGCAAAGTGTTTTTTTCTTTTTTTTGAATATTTGTTTGGATGCTTCACTATTCAATTGTGATCCTTGATGCAATTCATTAGACTTCTCCTTAGGTGCAAAAACATCCCAAACAGTAAAGATTTATGTTCCAATCTAGTAATGCGATTTAAAGTGTTGTAAAGAATCTAAATTTAGGTAAAAAATCAATTCCTTCTATAATCAAGGGAATTGCAAAGAACATAACATTTCATCGTGTAAACTGTGTGTAATTGTGATGGAAAATTCACAAATCTTAACCCTTAGGATATCATTTGAGAAAGTGTTAAGTATCTTGGAAATCTTTGTAGCTGTATTGCTTATCTTTAATTAAAGAATAATAGTGTAAAAAGAAGCATGAAGTTATTTTGATGTGTCGAAAAATCAGTTACTGCAAGTGAGTCTTTCCTCTGACATGTGCTTACTACTTCCGTATGTACATTGCAAACTCACTATAAGGGTTTCTTCGTGTGCAGCATTTCTCGTGGCTTAATCCCAGCCTGCAGCTAAGAACTGCACAGCTGCTTGCTCACTCCCACCTGGTGAGATGGGACAGAGAATTGGAAGAGTAAAAGTGACTAAAACTCATGGGTTGAGAAGAAGCCAGTTTAATAGGTAAAGCAAAAGCTGCACACACAAGCAAAGCAAAACAAGGGATTCATTCACCATTTGCCGTGGACAGACAGGTGTTCAGCCATCCCCTGGGAAGCATGTAATGGTTATTTGGGAAGACAAGCACCATCACTCCAAATGCCTCTGCTTTCGTTCTCCTTGCCTTTGTTTTATGTGCTGAGCATGATGCCATGTGGTATGGAATATATCTTTGGTCAGTTGGGGTCACCTGTCCTGACCGTGTCCCCTCCCAACACAATGTGCACTCCAGCCTCCTTGCTGGTGGGGTGGTGTGGGGGGCAGAAAAGTCCTTGATTCTGTGTGAGCCCCTCTCAGCAATAACAGAAACTTCCCTGTTATTGTCAACACTGTTTTGTTTTTTTGCAAAACAAAACACAGCTCCATAATAACCACTGTGAAGAAAATTAGCTTTATACCAGCCCAAAACAGCACAGCACATCTGGTGGGGATAAGACTCTCACATAAATCACCAGAACACCTTGATATATGAGAGAAGGCTGTGTTTTGGGGAGCCACTAGAATCCTGCAGAAACACTGAAGAACTACTACTCAATAGGCACAAAATTATTTTATCTGAGCAAAGAGTTTTGAGTAGATACTTTATGTAATATTTCTGCCTGTGTTTGCAGAATGTCCATGAAGAAGGTGGTAATGTGCTCAATGTATTTGCTGTTCAATAAAATTTAAGTAGAAAACAACATTCTTCCATAAACGTTGATTTCCATTTTTATTGCATACTTGTGACCAGCCAGTGGGTGTTATTTCTTCTTTCTGATTTGCCCCTATATGACTGAAATCTCATGAAAAAAGGATTTTCTCTTTGACTGGCACAGAAAATACCTCTTTTTAGTTTTGTCCTTTGTTGCTCTGAAGGGAAAATGTGAAGACATTTCTTCCCTTTTCTGAGTGAAGATAGGTGGGCCTAGTGTAATTATGGCCACCTATAGTAATCATCACACTTTTTGGGGCAGCTGCAGATTTTGTGCAGGGAAATTTAGTGGATACGTTTGACTCAGCAGTCCAGATCTACTTTCTTACTTCTCTTGCCAGCTGAAAGAATCCTATCCCAACTCAAAAAGCATCTATCCATGTTAGAGACAGAGAATGTTAGTGCCACACTTTGTGTGTCCTCTGCATTTCACCTCTCTTCTATTAAGTCTCATTCTAGAGCAGCAGACTCAGCAGTTTGTAGCTGGCAATGGGAGAGACATTGCAGTGGTGCCAAAGAAGGTTGGGAAGCTGGCCAGGGTGGAGATGGGACAGAATGGCTCTGGTAAGTTTGGCAAAGAAAAATAATTAGAAAAGGAAAGTCAGAGGTAGACAGTTTCTAAAAGAGTTTTGTAGTGTTCTGGGGGTCTGAGTGGCAGAAAAACATGACGAGAAGTCAGGGTTTCATAAAGTTTCTCAGGTGTTTGTTAAACTCTTTGTGTGGCGGCATTCTACAGCCTAATCTTAAGCTAAGCTATGACTCCATCTATGTGTGTTTTATATCTAACTTACCTACCTTAGCAAACCCCATGTCCATGCCCCCACACAGTGTGTCTGGCTGAGCCTGGACATGTTCACCTGCAGGATGTCTCACAGCCAGGCAGAGGGTCTGCTTTCTATGATGTCTGCAAGATGTCTGCCTGCTTCTTCCTATGGCAGTTACGGCTTTATAACAGACTATATTGTTTACCTTAATCACCAGTGACCTAGAGATCAGTTTCTCCTTGTCCAACCACAGGAATCAGGCCGTGTCCAGTCACAGCCTCACTTCTACACGTGCTCAGGCAGAAATTAGCCTGCAGCATCACCCATAGAGTTTCATGAGAGCCATTGCTTACTGTGGTTTTTTGAGGGGAACACTGGCTTATGTCTTCTCAAGAGTCTCAAACCTGCAGCATGTTATGTGTCTGAACTCCCATTAAAGGGGTATTTAGGGCTGGAACACCTTGCTATGTTCATAATTAATCTCTCTTGGTCTGTGTCCTTTTGTTACCTCTCTCATGGCTTTTGTGGTCTTCTTTGACCATGCTATTGCCACAGTGACAATAATTCCACTAAATACCACAGCAAACTGAGATAGGGGCATTAAAAGGTGTTGCGGTTGGGAAGGCCAGTGCGACATTAATCACGCGTGTGCTGTGTGTTCAGTGGATGCCGAATATGTAACAATTTATTGTTTACAGAATAGACATTTATACACATCAGAAGGTTTGCATATTCTAACATAATTGGTAGAAAGTTATCTAGCTACTTCACCATTGGCTAAAGGTACAGCACTTGCTCTCTGCTCATCTCAGCTACATTTTCTCTCTCCAGGCATGCAGAATTGCATGCCTACCCGTGACAAAAAGGGGCATTTTGGGTATTTTGTACTAGCACAAAATACCTTTAGAAGAATACTGCCTCTATCAGATCTAAAATTCTGGATTTTGGTCAGAGTTATGGTCAGAGTGGCTGCAGGTTGGATGTGTAACTCATTGTCACTTCGAAAGCGAAGCAGTTGGTCTGTTTTGATTATTGGCAAAATTTTGAGTTGTGCTCTAATTAAAGAGCAAATCTTACCCTTGGGACAGAACATTGGCTACTGGAAAAAGAGTAGCTCCTCCCCACTGTCACAGGATCTTGATCAGTCACAGCAACTATGTATTTAGACCTTGTAACATCCTCTCTGAAGACAAGAGTTGTGTGTGGTTATGAAATGGACTTTGTTTTGAGGCAAAAAGGGAAGAAGGTCTTACTTTTTGTGCTTTGTAAAGACTGTCCTTCTGTTTTTGAATAGGCAGGGTCATTGTTTATCTTGGTGATTACTTGGAGGTCATCTCTGAGTCCCTCAGGCAACAGATGAATGAGCGTCATTGCTTGGTGTGGGGACTACATTTTGATTTTGGAATTAGTGAAGTAGGATCCAGTGCAGTAATGTATAGCTAAAAACTTGCTTACCTAAAGTGTCTAGGAAATCCTAAAGGTTGTTTGGGTATGCACAGACTGTGTGAAAAGCAACATGGAATTTTGCTTCCAACTGAAGATATTTTCTCTTATTTTAAAATGTAGTTTGTAAAACAGATGTCTGTCTTGACTGCCTATGATCAGTAGGGAGACAGCTGGCCAGGGGTGCTGCTTTCTCCTTCTGGGTCACTGGTAAACACCATAGTAATGGGTATATTTGTGGTCTGCTTGTAAGCAGATGGGGGTATATAAGCATTTGTGATCTAGCTTATTTGAGTGATGGTAAGAATGAACTGGACAGGCACAAGTAAGTGCAAGTAAGTTTTAAAGTGCAACAAGTTACCAACTAATATGCATCTCTTATTTTCCACAACCTGTCCACCATAAATTATATTACCCAAATGTTTGTGTTCTGATATTCATAGTTCTGTATCAAGCCAAACTTAATTTTTTAGAGATTCACCTTCCTATGTATGGTTTGACCTTGAATGACAACTGTGACATTCTTACAGAGATGAGTCGTAAAGGAAAACAAAGCAAAAATCTTACTACTAGAATGGGCAGAGACTAGAATGATGTAGAAAAGTGTAACAGTGAATGGTTTCCCCAGCCTGGTCTTCCAACAGCACCAGACTGGACAGAAGCAGGACCACAGGGTAGGTGAGAAACAGTGTGGTCTTTGCATTATTTGCTGTTTCTCTTGATGGCAGGTTCTGATTTTGCAGATGCTGTGGTAATAAGTACTAGCCAGTTCAGTACTGAGTAAGATTAGGACAGACAACTGGCTAAGCCAGACTAGATTGAAATGGTTTGTTCGTTCCTGTAAAGATTTGGGTTTGTTCTCATGTCAGCTGACTGCTGGGTGTTAAGTAAGTAATGCAGTTTTATACATTGTTCGGTATTTGTATGCACTATTGTGTATTTGTATCATAAATAAAGAAAACATTGGAGCAACAGAACAGGGATGAGATCCTCCCACTTGGGGTCTCTGGTATGTCAGCTTAGGAGTTTTCAGCCTGTAGGTGCTTGACAGGCAATATCAAAGGTTTCTTGCCTTTAGGTATTTATAAATGAAGGACTAGGATTTCCTGAAATGACTGCAAATGACACGGCTTAAATAAAATTATTTTATACATGGCAAAAATTGAAATGCCTGAGTAATAGGTGAGAAAAGGAGTGATATTTGATCAAAATTGAGCAAAATAGTTTCAATTTTCATACGGCCAGGTTAGAAAGATGATTTTATGGCCTTTTGACCTTTGCTAGACTAAACTTACTGTAATTAGAAATATGGATTTTTTTTTAACTCAAAGCTGTTCCTGAGGAAGCATTTTCTACTTTTTTTTTTTTTTAAAGAAAACTTCTGTGTGAACCTCTGTCTAATTCTAGTATTCTCTGTTTGTAGATGGGGACAACAAAATTTGGTTTTGATATCTTACTGTTAGGGGAGTTGGAGGCTATTGTTTTGAAAAGTACAAAACAGACCAATTTGTAAAGATAAGAAATTGAAGATGAGTATACTGAAAAATAAGGCAGTAGAAAATACAGCTTCTTCTCTGAGCTCACTCTTTGATTCTTGTTATAACTACTGCGGAAAGGCAAAGATGGCATTTAACAGAAACACAAGTTCCAGTGAAGTTAAAAATTGCAACCTATGTGGCAAATAAGAAACTCATAATATTGATGACAAACCAAGAGCCTTTATTAGAGTCTGTTTCAATGAGTTTGTTTCCAAACTTCTTTTGACTTGCCTAGACAATTTTATGTAATGGGCAGAGTTTAGACAGAAATTTTTCTAGCAAACTGCTAAGTCATGTCATAAGAAATACTAATTGTACAGGACAGCAGATAGATAAGCTGAGGAAACAAGAAAGATTAGTACTTTTAAAATTGCACAGCAATTTTAATTAAAGTCTTAAGTACGCCAAAGAGAAATTATCACTCCTTTTGAAAAACCAGTAGGTAAAAGTAACAGTAAATATTTAATTTTCTCAGTGCAATCTTTGATTGAGCAAAGTTCTGAGGAGGGGAAAAAATCTTCAAATACTCTTTGAGTTCAAATGTGTTTGCTGACTGAAAGGAGTTATTCAGGAATTAAAAATACCAAGTAGTGAAAGATAAGCTTTAAAGACTTATCACTGCATTCTACTAAGCTACTTTTCTACTCAGGAACTTATGACTACCAGACTAAACTTGAAATAGTCAGGTTTACCTTTCTTTCTTGAGTGTCCCTTAAAGGAATGCATGAGAAGTATTACACGCCCATGAAAGATGTTTGTCTCTGTATTAATAGTTATTGTGTAGGCAGTGTGTAAACGAAATGTTCAAGGACTTGCAGTTTTGTTCATAAGGTTTGACCTGCCAAAGTATTCTTACATTGCAAATGTCTTCCTGTAAGGTCATTTACGGATGCAGCTCCCAACTGAAATATGCTTTGTTTAAGGTAAGTATAGTTTTCTAAAGCCTGTCTTTTGCCCATAACATGCAGGAAATGGCAGTGATATTTTTCCTTTTTAGTCCTAAATTGTTTTAACTGAGTTAACCAGACCTTGTGACATATACCAGCTAAGTAAATCAGTGAAGTAAAGGGAGTCCTAGAAGGGTGGGAGATTTGTTCAGTGTTCAGAGGGGAAGTCTAAGGGAATGCAGTCTTAGTGCTGTTGTCAGAGAAGATGGAGCCAGGGTCTTCCTGGAGGAACAGTGATAGGATATGTGGCAGCAGGCATAAGTTGCAGCAAGGAAATGGACAATAAAATGTTCACAGAGATGGTGGTCAAACACTGGAATAAAGGCCCAGAGAGGCTGTGGGATTTTCATCCTTACAGACTGTCAGAACTTACCTGAACCAGACCTGCTTTGAGCTAGGGATTGGAAATAGAGACTCACGAGGTCCCTTTCCACCTAAATTACTCTTATCAAACAATTTAACTTTATTGAAGTTTATTGCATTAACTTTATTGACGACCCAGCACAATTTGACTTTAGCAATACAGTATCTTGTCAGATGTCAAAGTGCCAGTGACTGAGAGCTAAAGAGCTCTTCTGAGGTATCATTGACAAAGATGATGTAGGTATATTCAGACTGCTCTGAGATTTTTCTTGGTGTCATGGTTTGACTCTGGCTAAAAGCCGAGAGCNTTCTTCTCACGGCCCACGGGGTTCCACCAGGCCCCTCTGCTCCAAACACAGGATCACAGCCTCTCTTTTCCGGCATGTCTCTGTTCCAGCGTGGAAAAATCTCCCAGTCTTTCCACGGGTTCACAGGCTGAAGAATCTTCGCCCCTATGGTTCCTCACAGATTGCTGGGGCCCTATTCCAGTGTTTAAGGCATCTTCTCTTTCTCCTCTCTCTGACCTTGGTGCTAATCAAGCTCCGCACCCTCCTGTCTCTTAAGCGGCCATGATGTTCTGCGCAGACTTTCTTTCTCTACTCCTTCTTAAATATGTTATCACAGAGGCGTTGTTGCCTGACCTTGGCTAGCTTAGAGCAGAGAAAAACTCTAGCAGCTTCTTAAAGAAGCCTCTCTCCTAGCCCCCCCAGCTAATAAAAAACTCTGGTTACTTAAAACCACAACACTTGGACAACCTGTCTCACTTGGAAACGTAATTTTGGCAGAGGTCTAAATCAGAAAAGGTGGTCATAGGTCACTTACCATAGATAGAAAGAACGTGGCTACTCAGAGACTAAAAAGGAGGAGGAATGGAAAAAGCAAGCTGAAACTTCATAGTTTCATAGTAGTAGCTAAATAAGAAATGCTGCAGTAATCACTTGATTGAAATAGTTTTCTTAGGATGTTGCAAAATGCCCATGTTCCTGTGAAAGGTAAAATTAAGAGCCAGCACAGGTAGGAAATATTCTTTCATGTCAGGCTTTCTAGCTTATGGTAAAAATCTCATAAGAAGAATTAGTTTTCCTCCAGGAAGCATTACTCTTTGCCTGTGTTATTCCTACCTTCAGTTACGTTAATGTCTAAGATGTCTATTTTTATGTGCTTCATTTAATAACATATTACACAAGTGAATCATTTGAAGAATTCTTCAGTGAAATATAGAAATAATTTTCATGTAGCATCAGCAAGTTAACATCTCACTTTGATGTATTACTCTATACTTAATATCCCAGCTCGGTTTTTGTTGATGTATTTACTCCATCGTTAAAGCAATTTAGAACACAAAATGGTATGACTGTGCATTCCATCTCATTACAGACTTAATGCAACAGCAGTCAAGCACCTCGTTATTGTATAACCCAATTTTTGTAGAGGGCAGAAATTATAGGTAAAATTTGCATTTTGGCTCCAGAGCATAAAGAGTGGCATCCATCATTCACTGGGTCAGATCTGAATTGCTGTAATCTTTGTAATTGGCAGAGAGTGCTTATGAATAAAATAGCAAAATGCTTTTAAAGGGGCATATCTTTTCCAATGTTTTAGAACCTTTTAGTACATCTTTTTCATAGATATCCAAGGTTGGATTTGATACCACAGTTATAAAGAAGCATATAAAGATCTGGTATTGAGATTTTGGTGGACATGCATTGGATGGACTGATTTGTGAGGACATGCATTTCCTGTAACTCATGTTCTCCATTATTAATGTGTATGGGGTTTTTGTTTGTTCTTTTCCTCTCCAAGCACTTTTACCTATTGAGGCTGCTGACACTAGAGAAGAAAATAAAACCCAAGAGTTCCACTGGTTAAGAGGAACAAAAATTAAGATCTTGGATTTCATACTCAAGAATCGCATAATTCTGGAGTTACCTTACACTTGTGTACACTGAAACACGTTCATGCATTAGACCAGTAGTTATATGAAATTATGACATTATAATTTTTTTAAAGTTATGAAAAAATATCTATGAGTATTGGATCTATTTGCATGGAGCAATGCAGATCAGGAATAAGACACAGATAAAACACACAGTACATATTAAATGCCATGTATGGTTGAAGTATTCAAAGACCAATTTGAGTATCATCTGTTGATACACTTGCTACTTGTTACTGTCAACATGATATTCCTAATTCTAAAAACACATAGGTGTACAGGAGACTGATGGCTATATTTTGGGAGCTAAAATCCAGGTATAAATACTTGAACAAGGAAGACATTGCTTTGTTCTCTGACCAACAATCAGGTTTCAGCATGTTCTAAATTTTGCATTTTCTTTAGTTCCTGGCAGCTCTCACAGAACACTTGGAACTCAGTTTAGTTATCATCACTCCTTTTTGGCATCATGGGATATCTACTGATGCTTTATTCCTCTATGTCTCAGAAAACATTAATCTCTCCCCAAGCATAAGGAGTTTTACCAGGCTTTTTTTGATGTTTCTGTCTCTTGGTGGTGAGGTCAAGAACATGACAGTACAAGTCCTTGTCAGTCAAGTGCAGGGTATACAGCTAGTGTGGAGGAAAAGTCAGGCACAACCAGGGGTTGCAGTTTGACTTCACACCTTTATTTTTACCAGAACTTTTCAGCATCACTTTTGACTGAAGTACTGACAGCTCTTTTAGTCAGGCTTATAAATCTTGCAACTGAGTGAATATTCAGACAGGGTGACAACTTGGACACCTACCTAAGCAAGGCTCAAGTGAAATGCTTGTTTTCTCTCTTCCTAGCTTCACAGTTAAATTGCACAATGAATCGCTGCTGCAATTTATCCTTAGGGCAAAGAGTGTCATCTTCTGAGGTCTTTCACCACCGTGTAAAGCAGACTATCACATCATGGTGACCCTGTTTTGCCATTCCTTCATCTCCCTGATGCTTTGCAGTTGTCTCTTCATGAATAATGTAAGAGAGCTGATGAATTCCTGTTTGAAGAACAATCATATTCACCAGAGGGCAGGTGAGGGAGGGAATTAACAGTTTCACAGGTTTGGAGAGAAAGCCTGGGAATGCCTTTAAACTTTCAATTCATACAGAACTTAGATAATCTGACCAGACTGATTGCATTTTTGAAGTGGAAGAGTCTGGCTGGGACTTTAATACCTGCCTCTTGTGTCTCTTCTCCTTTGAGTGCCATCACTGCTGGCTTATTGCCGCTGTTTTCTTTCTGTCAGTGGGGGGGTTCATGGACTTTACTGCGCTTTGTATAAATTTGTCTTTTAAAGAGAGGTGAATGTAGGTGAAGCCCTGTGCAATATGTGCCCAAAACTTAGGGGTATTGCTTGCCTAGTGTGAACTTCACAAAATGTTCTCCTGCCAGGTAATGATGTCAAGATCAGCAGGTGTTACAGTGTTTTTTGTGTGTGGCAGTTGGGCAGTAGGACTTCCATCAATACTGATGGTGTGAGCCCATTTTTTTTGTGTGAATTATTTTAGGAACTGACAACCCCTTCTCTCTATCTCCAAATTCTATAATAACTAGCAGAGCTGAATTGTTTGTTTTACTCTCTTGTTTTCAGTATATGCTAACAAAGGCTGATGGGGACTTGCAGATTTCCCAAGGAAACCATAGCTCTTGTGTATACTCACAGGTTCCTTTTAGAAGTATTTAAGAGACAACCACATCAGACAAAGTTTTATAAAAGACATTCCAAGTATCTTGCTTCTCAGCTGTATTAGTTGTTGACAAGAAAGGTATTTGTCATAGCCCAAGAATTTTTGAGGGAGGGAAAAACTTGAAAACTCTTGGTGGCTTAGATTTTCAGAGCTTGTTTTCAAAAGTAATATTTAGCAAAAGCCTTGGCACTGTGTCAGGAGGAAGTAGCTCTACTATAACATTGCTGACAAAGCTCCATTGCTTCCAGGGCCCAGGTTAGGATCTGTGTGAGGCTGCGCTGTGTCCTGACGCATTAAGACCCATCTTTGGTAGCTCAGTAGAGCAAAGATCCTGTGGAACATGGACACACCAGCAGAGGAATGGCGTGACACTGGCACCAGCAGTACATTTGGCACTGGTAGGATCTTTTGCTAACAGCATGCTGCAATTCTTTTGTGAATCAGTTTGATACCGGAAATAGCTACTGGCTTCTTTGGAGACTGAATCTGTCATCATTTGGGGGTATTGTGATTGCAAAACACTCCCAATAGGGCGTAGGATATAACTTTGTAGAGGAAACTCAGACTAAGCTAATAGAAATAAATCTAGGAAAGAAATTCACACTGTCCATATAAATATAATTTGCCTGGCAGTGCTGCTTCTCCTTTAGGATTTTCTGGTGCCTACATTTGGAGCTGCAATGTGATTGTATCCCTTGCTGATTTAGCTGAGACATTGTCAATCTGTGCTTGGCCCAAGTCTCATGGGTGACTCTTCAAACATTTGACCATGGATCTTGAAAAGGAAATAGAAAGTAAGTAAATGACAAGAAAGTGAGAAAGGCTCATGCTCTAACTTAAAATTAGTGCTACAAACCCAATCTTTTGTCCCTGAACCTCTGTTTTAGAGGAGTGAACTCAGGACTGGCTCCAGCCAGCAGGCAAAGCTGTTCATTACCCAATTTTCTACTTAGGGTGAGCAAGCTGCTCCTTCTTAGAGTGCTGGGAGACTGTAGGAGTTCTGGTTGCTCCTGAGAAAGGGATGTTGGGGGAGCAACTATGAAGTGAGAGAGCAAGTGTTTGTGGCACTATCTGTTGCTTCCTTTCTTCAGCTTCTGTCCTACGTGGCAGAGCAACTTGACTTTAGAGCTCTGTCCCTGTTTTGGGCTCATCATGGCCCCAAGAACACCCCTGTGTAGTAGATAAACTCATTTTTTCTTACACTGCTAAGCAACCATGAGCCAGCTTGTAGTAAGTATACCTTCTGGTTGTACTGTAAATGCAAGAACTATACAGTAAGTGTGAAGTTCTTCCTCACTGCTGTTCTTGATGTGCCTATCTTTGGATTAGCAGCAGGAAGAAGCTTCCCTTATAGAATAATTTTTACGCTGGAGGAAGAGACGTTATACCCATCTGTTGAGGAAAATTAGCAGTTTGCAATATGTTACATCTGTAAATGGATAAACTCTTCCAAGCATTACATGTGTTTGTATACATACTTTGGTGTAATTGAGTATAACTGAGGAATACAATTTGCTGCTTCATTTCCAAGTAACAAGCAATAGGACAAGAGGAAATGGCTTCAAGTTGCACTAGGGGAGGTTTAGATTGGATATTAGGAAAAAATTCTTCACCAAAACTGTTGTCAAGCACTGGAACAGGCTTCCCAGGGAAGTGGTTGTGATGCCTGAAATCGGAGGGGGAGACAAAAACTGCAAAATAAATTAATAATGATGAACAATACTTTAATAGGGTTTCCAGGGTCCAGGAGAGAAGACCAGCGAGCGAGAGAGCCAGATCACCTGACCCCTCCACATTTATAACCTTCAGGAGACTACCCCCCTCATGCTACCCAACCAAAATTCATCTTGAAACTTAAGTTTTCAAGATGCCCAACCAGAAATCATCTTCTTCTTTCACGCTACCTTCAGGTCCCCCAGGCCCCCCTCCTAGAACCTCTCTAGCAGCTCTGTTGTGTCTTGCTGCCCCTGTTATCTACACAAAAATGAAAACATTGCCAGGAAAGGCCTAGCAAAAACCTTTCTAAGTGAGCCCATACAGGCAGGCTAAAATCCTAGAAATATGATGAAAAACCCCAAGGCATCAGTTGATTCGGCATCCCTGGAGCTATTTCAAAGAGTTATAGATGTGGTGCTTAGGGACATGATTTAATGGTGGAGTTGGCAGTGCTGGGTTAGTGGCTGGACTCCATGATCTCGGGGGTCTTTTCAGACTAAACCATTCTATGATTCTCCTTTAGCTGATAGTCAGTGAGATTTTGTAAAGCAGATAAAGGGTATTGGTAATTTCAAAGGTATTTTGTGTATGTGTAGATGGTAATGCAAAGATTACTATAGTAGGCTATAATTTTTTCTTGTTCAGAATTGGCTAATTATTTCAAGAATTATTCTGCTTCAAATGTGTTCTGAAGCTGGTTTTGTTTGACAGCAGAATTGTGACTGCTACACTTTAAAGTGCTGGGATTGATTTTTTCCTAGGCTTTTCTTTCTGTGAAGTATAGCAAAATATCCAATTATTTAAGATTCTTGGACAAGTAACTATATTGTAAAACTTCATATCTTGTTATGAAAGTTTTATTTTCCCTCTAATAATTGGGAGAACTGATTTAAAAAAAGGAGGAAACGCATATCCTCAGAGTGAATAAACTTCTGTTCCTGTGTTTCAATTGATATATCGCTTAGTACAAGCATCGACTAAAATGGCAATCCTTAAAAAAGTGTAGTGGCTTTTGGTGATAAGCAGTCAAATAAATATCA
Source organism: Calyptomena viridis (assembly GCA_013390005.1). Taxonomy (NCBI): domain Eukaryota; kingdom Metazoa; phylum Chordata; class Aves; order Passeriformes; family Eurylaimidae; genus Calyptomena; species Calyptomena viridis. Next base: position 3,394 of record WEIV01019296.1, on the reverse strand, counting down.
CATGCTCATAGCTTTGAAGTTGTTTATTAGAGAGATATTCAATTACATTTCTCTGATTTACTAGGCTTACTTGTCACTTATATTCACAAACCATGCATGGCTTGCATATCGTAGGTTTGGCGGTTTTGTGTGTGTGAAACTCTTCAATATGGTGTTTGAGGTGGATTCAATGATCCTGAGCTTTTCCATGTATCAGTGCCTAATCCCTGTGCTTACAGATGCCTNATATGTCATTTTCATGATCTGGAAGAGGAACACTGGGATTGTTTAATGTTTTTCCTTGACAGTATTGAGTTTCAAGTGAAGGATTTGGACAGGCATATTTAAGGAAACAAGACTGTGGGTAAGAGGACATTGTGGGGCTAGCTGTTAGTGTATGTCAGCATCTAGATGAGTCAGTCTGTTTTCTCTCTGGCTTCTGCACTGTTCCAAATAAAATACATTCTGTTATCCTGTTAAGACACCACACTGTTTTACGAAGTGTTATTTTATCAACAGGACAAAATACACACCCTGTAACCAGCCTTTAAGCCA
>WEIV01019295.1:269914-304297 GCA_013390005.1 Calyptomena viridis | reverse complement strand
CGGGAGCCGGGAGGGTTCCCCGCTGTCCCGGGGGGTGGGACCGGCCCGAGGTCGCGGCGAGCGGTAGCGGGGCGGGGATGTCCCGGCAGGAGCCCCTGTCCCGGGGTGTCCCGGGGTGTCCCGAGCAGCGGGACCGAGCGGGCGGGACGTGCCTGCCGCCTCCAGCTCGCACCTGGGCTCCCGCACGGAGAGAACCGTGCGATCGCAGGAGTAGCGGAGGGGAAACCTTCCAGAACGAGTCCCAAGGGCGCTGGGGAAGGTTGTGGCTCCGCGTTGTGCGGGGCGGCACTTGGGGAGCTGTTTGTGCCGGGCGGGCGCCGTGTGCCCCACACGCAATTAGCGCTAATTAATTCTCGGCGTTAAGCTGCCTGCACGTGACACCAGAGCACCCCTTTCCTGGGAGCGCGATGAATGGGAATTTAACAGCCCTTTCCACTGGCATTTGAGAATCCATGAGGGCAACTCACTTCCTCTTTGCTGTGTTGGGGCTTCAGGATTGTCAGGAACAAGAAGTAATGGACGTTTTTTTAATTAAACCAAAGAGGACTGGCTGATCAAGAGCTCCTGCGTTTCTCCTGCAGGGTAGTTTTTCTGCTTAGATTTTCTCTAACTTTAGAACAGGGAGTTGTTTCATTCTTCTTAGAGAAATAAACTGTAAGTTGTGAAATGCGAGTCCACCTCTGTTGCAGGCAGTGATACTGAGAACCTTTAGATCCAAACCTGCATAAAATCTGGCAGCAATCTGCTCCTCCTGCCTTAGTAATAAACTTTTTAAAGGTTCTTCTTCAGACTTCTGAGCCTTTATTTATATTTTCCTATTTGTGAACTTGAGAGGAGGTTTCTAATGTGAAGTGTGTTTTCCTTAAATTCTCTTCATGTTTCTTCTCGTTGATACACCAGTTATAGTCTTGGTATTTGGGATCAGGCTGTAAGGCCTTTTGGGATCAGTTACAAGGACTAGTTTTAGTCACAGACACAGATCTGCCCCATTAGACTCTTGGTAGAATTTGGGTCTGTCTGTTGTACATTTGCATTTTTTAAAGTAAATGACTGGGCTGGAACTGTTGTTGCTGAATGTCCAGCACCCCCAGGACATTGTGGGGAGCAGGGATGGGGTGTTTTGGTGCAGGATGCTAAAACAGAGTAGAAAATCATTGTACAGACCCTTAAGGTGTGTTAATTAAGAGCATTCACGTCATAAAGCATCAGGTTCTTATTTACATATGTGTAGCTCTGATAACCTCAGCATCTCCATATTGCATTAGTTAATTTGTTTGTTTTCAGAGAGATTTGAAAGATTTCTACTATAAAAGGGAGCTTTTAGTTCAATTTTCTTTACTATGGTTAAATGTTTCATAATATGTTTGCAGCAGATTGTGTAACATATGGGATCTTAAAGATACAAGACATGGTCAGATTGGATTTTTCCACCTTTAATTTCTTAGGTTTGTTAGCTTTTAATTCAAACACCATTAATAGCTTTCTTAGAATGTTACCTTGTAAGGAGTATTTATGCAACAAGACAACAAAAGACACAAGGTAAAATGCCAAAGCTCTGCTTTAAGCTTGTAATTTTCTGTGTGATGATTTCTTTTTGAAGATTTGCCTGTTCAAACACATTTTCTACATGCAAAGCAATCATGGTTAAAAAACCCAAAGTAGGGAATAAATTCATTAAAACAAAAAATAAATTTGTTTTGATGGTTCCTTGGCCGAGTGTCCTGAGCTCACTCTGGGATCCTTGAGTAGTAAATGCAGCAGATGCTCAGTGCTCCGTGGTGATCATGGCCTAAACTGAGCTCTTAGAGTAAACATTTCACTTGGGTATTTCAGCACAGGATTTACTTATCCACAGGTAGAAACTCTGATCTAAATGCAGGTGAAGGAATTGAAATGTATTGTGCCTATTTGGGACACATACTGTGTTTATCGTTATTCTCATTCATGTTGCAAATTTGCTTTACTCTCTCCTATCGTACAAACTAAAAGGTATTTACTATCTTGCATCAAACTGTTGCTTTATCTTGCTTTCCTCTGTGGACTTACTGATTGTGCTGATAAGCTGTGTCTGGATTTCCTCTTCAGTTGTGCTTTCTCCCGTTGAAATCAGCTGAGTCTCTCCAGGTGCCTGTGGTGAATTTGGGCAGAGCTGTCCCTGTATCTTCCAGGTGGGAGCTGCTTTTCAATTCATCTTGTTTTCCCTGCACTTGTGTTTATCTGCACTCACTTCACTTCAGTCTTGATTGCTTCTCAAGTGTCTTGTCACTCTTGAATCACTTTTTCATTATTATTACAATGGCCTTTGTTTATTAATCCTCCTTTTCTCCCTCCAGCCTTATCTCTGTAATTTCCCCGGATGGGAATTCAAGTAGCAGACTTTTCTCTCCATCATCAGCCTTTCTCTGCTCGTCTGTCTGGGGTTCACACTCAACAAATTTCAGAGACCTGTGCAGGTATTCCTTAGGAGGGTGTTTGCAGTGCTGCTGTTCTGTCAGGCAGACCTGTGATCCAGGTATTGTCGTGCCTCTGACTTGTCTTTAGCTTTTCATATCCAAACTGTGTCAGAATTCTTCTGATTTCCCTTACCTGCCCATGATGTCTTTTGTTCTCATCACCCTTAGTGCTTGTTTCTATCATCCAGCTTGTAACTTTGGTTCCAGGTTAGTGTCCATCCCAGACAAAACCCATCATATCTCCATGATGAGATTACTGCCCAAACATCATCCTTCATGTTTCTCTTTCCTTTCTGCACCTTTGCTGTTTTCCCTTTTAAAAAAAATCAAATATAAAGTTAAGTCTGTTTATTTCACATTTTTCCTGCCATACCCCACTGTTAATAATAACTTTGGTGGGATTAAATACGTGTCTCTCTGTTCAGGTTGAGTTGTTCTACTGCCTGTTTACTGAATTTCAAACAATGAGCTTAAGGATTTTTCCCTTCCTGCTTTTTCTGATGCTTGGAAGTTGCTGTATAAATGCATGAAATCACTCAACTGTTCATTTTCAAAAGCTTTAATTTCTCTATAGTCTTGAAAAATCCATGTTAACAGACATTTGCAAAGTTGAGAGTATTCCATGCATGCCTGGGCTTTGCAAAAACATGAAAATGAGAGGGAAAATAATGTGCTGTTTGGCTACACTAATGGGTATTGTGTGCTTCAAGTGTTGTATAAAAAATTACAGGTGGATCAGTGTTTAGTAACTTAATGTGAGAGACAAATCTGTGATTTCACATTCTATGTCTGTGTTCCCAGAATGTTTCTGTGCTGCAGTGTAGGTGAGAGGACACACCAGGGGCATCTTGAGTGGGAGCAATACTGATAAATAAAAGCACTGAGTGAGATATTAAACTAATATTTGAAATTACAGTAGATAAAAATATCTTGAATGCTTGAAAAAGCTCTTTTGGCTCGTGTCTCTTTAAATCTAACAGTTGAGGGTTTCTAACAAGTGAGATACTTGGGAAACTGTTTCCATAGTGTTTAAATCAGATTTAGGCAGAGGAAGTTGAGTTGTGTTCTTGTATTTCACTGGTCACTTGGTTTCCCTTTCCAGATCTGGCTGCAGAACAGTGTTTGCACATGGGATACATGGGTTTTGATGGGAATATTCCTAAAAATCCAGCCTTGATCCAGGTTGGTTTCTGCTGCATAGACAGGTTTCTGTGTCCCACGGAGAATCAGCTGGATTTTGTCAGGATTCTGCTCTTTAACTGGCCTTTTTTTTTGGTTGGAACCCTGGGAAGTGTCCTGGTCTTTCATTTCTGAAGTGACCCCTCCTGGGGGTGCTGGGCTGTTCTCTGAAGGCAGTGATGGCAAAGCTGTAGCAGATCCATCAAATCAGGTTTTTAAGAGAAGATCCCTCCTCTCTCATTCTCTTTATTTCTGAACTATTACCACTGACTCATTAGTCTAAATTAGAGACAGATATTAAATACTGCTTAAAAAATAATCCTCAAGTTTAGAGCTCCTTGAAGGTCATTTTCATAACTGTAAATGTGTTCAGTGTGTTTAAAAAAATCACCCAATAGTTGGTGTTGCACCCTGGGATTTGCAGATCTCCCTTCCAAGCAGCTCTTGGATGAAGACAGCATTCTGCACAAGCCTGGGTGTTAGAGGAACACCTCAGCAGCTCTCATGATGTGAAATTAATAATATTCAAGCCTGCAAAACTATATTCAGGCCACTTTTAGTGAAGCTGTTTTGAAAGTGTCTAATTTCCTGGGTAGAATTAAGACTTGGTTCCTGTTTCCTTCTCTGTGTGGATTTCTGTCACCAGCTAATTCTCTTGCTGGGAGCATGTTCCAGAAAGGGTTTAGATATCTGCTACTCCCATTAGTTGAAATTTACTGAAAAACTTAAAAAAAAGGCAATTTGTTTTCAATAAAAGACATTTTACTATCCTTTGCATTGTTCTTTATCAAGAGGTTGTTTTGTTCCTAAAGAATTGCCCAGAAAGGTTTGTGTTACTGTCTTTGAAATTTAGGACAAAGCCCTAAATCACAAGTTAACCTTCAGTTTGGTGGAGCTGCATCACCTGATCAGACATATTTTAGTAATTTTTCCAACTGAATTTTCACTCTATTGGAGGAATTTTTGTAGAGGGTCAGTAACCAACGGCCTGAGGAGAAATGGTGTTATTTTTAAACTGCAAGAAAAAAATCAGGGAAGAAATTAAACATCAAGGTCTGAGGGATCAAAGTGGAATGATGCTGAAGGCTTCTTCCATGAACTCTCTCTGCCAACTCTTTGCTCTGGTTTGGAGGAGAATGTGGCCAGGCATGATATGAAGAAATATTTAATGAAGACAGACTTAGTAAAACAAGAAGCTCAGGTCTTGTTTTCTCAAATCTCTTGCCCACAGGTACTGTCTTTAAATGAAAGAGTTAATTGACCTTATAAATTTAGTTAAAATACTGTTCTTGGGCAAAAGCTGATTCTGACTGAGAGGGAGAATATATGATTTAATTCTCAGCCAATCCTTGGTTATTTCAAGTTTGTCTCTTCTTGTGTAGTTCTATGGAAATATTACTGGATTTAATTCTTTAAACTTAAGGTATTTGTGAGTTTAAAGAATATATTTTTAAAATCCTTTCTCTTATGCTCTGAAACCTTTGATTAGTTTTGAAGTCTGTGACGTTACTTAGGAAGAGGGGGGATAGTGAGGTTTATTGTTTTAGTGCAAAGTCAAGGAAATTGCTTCCCAAACATATGCTTGTTGTTAAGTCTATGTACATGTTGTACATGTGTTTGAGATTTCTGGAGCTACTACCTTTTTTTTTTCCTTAAGATTATACTGTAAAGTAAGTTACAGTAAACAGTTTTTATGACAGAAGATCATGCAGAGTTTTTTTTGGAAAAAACCCAAAAAGCTGTTCTGTGGGGTTTTTTTTTTTCTCCCTTTTTTTCTTAACAGTTCTGTCTGTGCTGTTGCCTTTTTATTTGAAAACACATGTAAGTTGTTGGCCTTTTAATAAAAGCATCTTGACAACATGTTATTCTCTTCCTTTCCCTTTCAAATTTTTTGAATTTCATATTAGAACTTCTTTTTTAGTTTTGAAGCTGTGAAAGTTTGAGAAGGTTACATGAACTGCAGTGCAATCATTGGTTTTAAGGGAGAGTCTATTACTTGTGTAGTGCTGAAATGTGCATTTTTAGTGTGATGGGGTTCATTTTTCATGTATTGGAATTGTAAGGGGCTGAAAGCTGGGAGAAGTGGATGGTGAGGTGTGATCCTGATGACACAAGTCACAGTTCTGTGGTGCTGTGTGTGCACATCCCCAGAGTTCAGCTGTATGGTAATTAGTAAAACAAAAGTCTGAAAGGACTAAACTTTGGATGAGCCCACTTTGGGCCTAGGAGAGAGATTGGAGGTCCAGTTGATTGGATCCTATGGATCTAAAGCCATCTCCTGCTCAGGGGGTCAGGCTGCACCTCTGGCTGTTGTCTCAGGTAGCTCTTCATTGGGATGGAGGGCAAAGCCTCTTACAACATGTAGTAGATAACTCTGCAACACGTGTGAGCAGCAATCATCAGCTTCAATACTTGGCAATTTGGTGTTCTGGCTTGTTTGGGCCAGTTGGTGGGAAAGCCAGTTCCAGTGTTTCCTTGTTTTCAGCAATGACAGTTTTAATGAGTCCTGTGCTGGTATAACATGAAAACAACAGCAGAATCCTGGATTTTTGGTTCCTTTTGTCCTCATGCTCTTGTTGTTTCCTTCTGTAAGAGCTGGTGTGTGTGTGCTCTGAGGAGGTGGCACAGCATCTCTTGTGTTGTTTTAGGGACTCTGAGCTTACTCTGAAACTTTGGTTCTGCATTTTCCAGGCTCCTGAGAGGAATGGAGACTCCATTGGATGTTCTGTCCAGAGCAGCATCTCTGGTCCACGCTGATGATGAGAAACGTAAGTGTGGAACTCACTTCTCTGCTTTGCTGGCTCCAGGTGCTTTATGGTTGTACTCTGTCAGCCTATATGCTGGTTTATTGATCCTGGCATTCCCCTGAATCCAAAATGTGGAGAAAAATGTCAGGAGCCCTTCAGAGATCCCCCTTCCTCAGGTGCAAAACCAGTGTGTTGCATTTAAATTGGGTTGTATGCAAGATAGAATCATTCCTGTTATTCCAAAATGTACTTAATTCATGTGGAGGTGCCTCTCTTTTCCCAATTGCATTTGCATTAGTAGTAGATATAAAATTGTAATGGAACTGCTGTCAAACTAAGGCCAGTTTGAGAATTTACACTCCCTAATCATCTCAGCTAGACCTGTTCTCATTCAAGAACACACAACTGGCTGGACATGAGTGGATTGCAAAGGTTTCAGTTCAGAAAACCTACCAGATAGATTGTTACCATTAGTAATGAGCACTTCGTAATTTTCCTTCACTGCCAGTAAAAGGTGGTTACAGGATTTTAACACAGCGATGTCAGTGGCAGCCCATCATTTGGGCAATATTTTTATTTCTAATATTCATGGTAAGGGTTTCAGCTGGGCTAACTGATGTTAGAATAATGTTTTAAACCCTGCCAAACTGCAGAGCTGCTTTGCAGCTCAGCTTGTTACCTGCATGCTTAGTGAGAAATGCCTCTGCCAGGTTTTCCTGAGTGGTGTGAGCACTCAGGGAGGGTGGGAATTTTGGGTATCAACCTGACCAGGTGCTGACTAGGAAAATGGGAGTTTGGATTTCAGACTGCTTTGTTGTGTAGCTTCTGTGCATAAAATCACCTTTTAAGATGAATTCAGCTTTTCTTCATTTGGTCATTGTTCCTTTATTCTGTGTATATTTTTGAAAAGCAGTTGCCTTGAATGTTGAATAATTGATTTACTGCTGTTGTTAATCAGCTCACTCAAGTAATTGCAAAGTAAAGAAATTTGGCATATTTGGACAACAAAGCCCAGATTTTTTGTGTATATTCAGATAGTCAAGATAGCAGTAGCTCACCCTTTCAGAAATTTATAAAATGAAGGTTCCATACCTTGATGAGCTCTTCTCTTACTGGCTTTTAGCTTTATAATGGATGTTGGTTTTGTTGCTCTTTCCTGTTCATTTTACTACTAGAGAAGTACCAGGTTTTTGCTGGTCCTACTACAGAGGGATGGTTTGGTTGATTGCCACAGTTATTGACTATTACTGGTAAAATGAGCAGCAGTGGAGCTCCTTGAGGAAATCATTTCAACCATGATTTTGGGCTGGGGGATTTCTCTTGCAAACATGTAATTGTAGAAAAGACAAAATCTTAATCTGTTTTGTTTTGCCTACATACTTTGAATATGTATTCTCAATTTTCTTAAGCTTAAATGCATTCTTTTTGGTTAACTATTGCCTAAGAGTCTACTTTGATTTTGAGTTCCACAGGGTAGGAATGTTGGGCTGGATTTGGAGAATCCAGAGGAAGTCTGATTCAGTGAGGAATCTGACGTGTGTCTGGTTCTAATTTACATTCCTTTAGTCTTACCACTTAGACTTAATTAGATTTATGTCACTCTGCAGCTTCTGACTTGTGCTGTCTCTGAGCTTGTCCTGTTTGCATATCACACCCCAAAATGCTGCTGAGAGGATCTTGAGAGCAGTCCCTGAACTTGCACTTTTTTGTGTCAGCTTTAGTGGAGAGAGCACCAGCCAGACCTCCCTCTGTTCAGTGGGCACTAACAGCTTGGAGTTAGTCTTGTCTCAAACTGAGCAATTATCCTTGAGCTTCCCAGTGAAGTGCCTGGTCTGCTGCTCCTGCAGTTCCAGCAGTGCTCCTGTCTGGATTTCTGTGGCCCCATTCACTTTGTCTAACACATAGAATTCCACAGAGGGTTTCCAATATTCCAGTTGTGAGCAGGAGTGCAGGAATACTACCAGTATTTATGAATGAAATTCTTTGTAACACGAAGGATCCTCTTATCTCTTGGCACTCACTGCAGTGCCAAGTAATATTGAAGTGTCTTAGTGTATATACAAATCCCATACTTTTTAAAACAAATGCTTTTCACTTCCCAGCACTTAAGAAAGAAGTGAGATGGATGTTATTTATCCTGGTTTAACCTCAGCCAGCAGCCAGGTACCACCCAGCTGCTCATCCCTCATCCTGCTGGCATGGGGACAGGAGCCAGGGAAAAAAGGTGAAACCTGTGGGTTGAGATAGGAACAGTTTAATAACTGAAATAAAATATTATAATTACAGTAATGAAGTGCTGTGGCTGCCCCATCCCTGGGAGTGTCCAAGGCCAGGTTGGATGGGGCTTGGAGCCACCTGGGATAGTGGGAGGTGTCCCTGCCCATGGCAGGGGTGGGATGGGATGATCTTTAAGGGCCCTTCCAACCCAGCCCTGGGATTCTCTGACTCCATCACATTATTCCCATACTAAATCCCAAACACAGCACTGTACCAGCTACTAGGAAGAAAATGATCTCATCTGCAACCAGGACATGCCTATATAGATTTCCCAGAAAGGTTATTGCTTTCTTAAGCAAATATGACCTTGATGTTTTTTGGGCTGTTTTTTCCAGGGCTGCACCTGGGGCAGGGAGGTTGATCCTCAGTGATATGTCAGCACTGGGTGTTGCTCTCAGTCTCATCTTTAGTTCATGAACTATAATCTAGACTGTATTTCAACAGTTCCCAGTTTAAATCATTCTGCACTTGTTATCAAGGGAAATTGGTTAACTACTGTGTCATGGAAAAGATTAATTAGGGAGAAAAAAATGACTACTGCAATTTTGTCTTTGTAACTCTTACCACTGTGCCAGTGGGATGGAAGCAGTTGTTTAAGCTTATGGTACAGTGGATTTGTGCTTAAAAATTAAAAAAAAAAGCTGAACAAAATGCAGACGATGTCATTATTAGCCAGACATCCTAAAGGCTTCTCACTAATTTCTGACTTGTCAGTGGTGGGGAAAGGCCATAGGAAGCCTGTGCTGTTCAAGAGCAGCTGCTCAGTGCTGGGGTGGGTAATGTGCCACTATTTTATGTGTAAATGGCACCTGCAAGGTCTTGTTGGGTTCTTTTCGTGGCCTCACAAGTGGGATTTATGTGGGGTGACCATCTGCATGATGTGTGTGTTCGCTGTTGTTTTAATGCTATCACGGCCATAAACCTTATCTTGTGGGTGTTACTGTAAACTGCAAAAATCTAATTTACAGTGAGGTGCTCCATATTCATTTCTCTTCTGTTCCTCTGCTTTCCCTACACTGTTCTTACTGGAGCTGTACTGATTTCTCATATGTTCAGTGGTTTTGGAAGATCATAGTGTAACCTGGTAGGATTTAAGCAAGTGTTCAAGCAGTAAAAAGGGTTATTTTGTGTTTCTTTCATACAAAAATAAAGGGTTTGGAACTGTTGTTTCACTTATAAGGAGTGTTTTAAAATCATAATCTCGTTACTGAGAAGGTAGTGAAGGAAAGCACTAATAATGACTTGCACTTGTAGGGTGTGTTGTAGGCACTGTGTAACTGGGTTTTATAGTAACACTTTACACTTCACTCCAATATGTGAGTCCAGTTTGAGAATATGGGAAAGAATGAGAAAAAAAAAGTCATTTCTCACTCTCTCAGGGTAATATAGTGAAAAGTCTTTTGTTGGTAAACGGGACAAAATACATTTCCATAAGGAAATGAAAGGTTTGGAAACAGCTAATAAATGGCTCAGTAAAGTCCTGGGTAACAGCTTGGTGTTCTAATGCCTTGGACCAAATCCATACCTGTGGAGTCTTGATTTATGTTTTGCAAAAGTGATACAGAACAATATTAAAAATAAAAAGTTATCTTTGATCAAGCCATGCTTCTTGCACATGTGGCATCAGTCACGTGTGTCACCCTGTGTGCATGGAAGCCTGGAATTGCTATTCCATCCTTCTTGCCTGTGAACTGTTACTGTTTGGCAACAGTTTCTTTAATGTGGTTTAGTCTAATCCACTTCAAATAATTAAGATAGGCCATACAGTTGATATTTCTAGTACAGAAGAATTATTGTGCTTTAAAGTCCCTGCCCGAATCTGCTTTGTAATAAAATCCTTGTGTAGACAAGACCTCCAAATCAGTTTTTGCTGTTCTCCATTGGTATCAGTAGTTCAGTTAGGAGCTGGAATTTTGTGCTGGCTGCCATCTCCTCATTAATAAATATACAATGGTTGGTTGGTTTGGATAGGTGATCCTAAAAAAGCTGTCACTTCAAGGCTGAGCTGAGAACAATTTATTATTTTTTAGCACTCTTTAAGAAGATAACTCTGTAAGCTTATTGTCTTTAAATACACAACAGGCAATATTTATAGTAGAATTAGACTTGAATGTTGTTTTCTGTGTGGAAGATGTTAATGATGAAATATTTCCAGCATCACCAGGACTTTCCACCTACACTACTACTGTTTGTTGTGTAAATTTATAGCGATTTATGGGCAGTGAGCCTGAGGCAGGTTTTAATATCAGTGTTTACAGAAGTTTAAAGAGCTTCCATCCTACTGTGTGAACACTTACATCAGCACTGGGAATACTTCAGATCCTGACTAAAAGTGAGGAATTGGATGGAACTTGCTGTGGGGTGCAGTTAGTACTAAGACAGTCTCAAGGTCCAGTTTCATTTGGGGTTTGCTTTTTGTTTTTTTTTTAGGTTTTCCTGGTGTTGGTTTGGTTGTGTGGGGCTTTTGTTTGTTTTCCTTTTTCCTAGAGATTCTTCTGCTTCAGAAAAATGGGAAACAGTAAGAGCACCATGTCCCAATCCTTGTTTCTTTTCTGTTCACAAGTTTACCCCGTTCTGAGTAGAAGTGGGAGGAACTGTAGTGCTTGTAGCAAGAATGATAAATACCATATAGCAAACTATTACTTGGAACAAGATGAAAAATTTTCATCAGAACATAATCCTGGTATGTGATTTGCCCTTTGTATTTTTATTTGCACATATATGTCCAAAACAGCAAAGAAATAAATGGAAAAGGTTTTAACTACATGCTGTGTTAGAGAGATTTCCTTATTCTCATTTATGGAATGTTTCCTTTAGGGGTGGAAAGGAATCAAATGGGTTTAATGAGGGCATCCTGGAGCATGTGTCAAGTTGTTTTGCCATCTAAAATGTGCCATGGCTTCTTTTGAACCCTGAGCTGCAGTGTGTGCAAAGGAGCTGGCCAGAACTCCTGGCACACTCTGATGCCATGAACTCTGCTGCTACCATGGAAGTGTCACTTTTGGAATATTCAGGAAACAAGTTGGTCATTGTCTCCTACAGAAGCTCACAGCTGCACCATGAAATTGCTCATTGGGGAGGTATCCCTGAGGAATTCCTTGCCTTGAAGAGTGCCATGCTGGGTTATGATCCTTTAACAGAGAAGCTGGAGTCATTATGGATCACCTTGAGATCCCATTGCCAGCAGGGCTGACTAAATCTTGGTTTTCCCTCAATTTAGACTAGATAAAAATCGACCTTATAATGCAAAAATTATGTGTGATGTTTCTACTAAAACTCTTCCTTCCCAAGACTTTCAAGACTCCTTCAGTAAAAAGTTTTTTGGTTTGTGGAACAAGACTTGCTGCAATCCTGCTTGGCTGGTTGAGGGCAACACAACTGTGTTAACCCAGGTTTTTCTTTTGCATTGTGTAATCAATTTAACAGGATTTTGTTGTTTTTTAGTGCTTTCAGAGTTTGGGGATTTTTAATCAGGGTTTGGCAGCTCTTGGATGTCTTTTATTAACCAATTCAGTGCAAACTCTCACTTAGAGCTTGACTTCTTCTTCAGGACTTTTCCCTCATTCCCTCTGTTGTTTCAGAGAAGAGGCAGATATTTGATAGACACAAAGTCTTAAAAATTAGAGGAAGGCTTAGACTTTGGTGTTCTGCAGCTCAGTTTAAAAACTGAATTCTTTAATTGCAGAAATTAGTATCATAATTAACTGAGTACCTTTTATGATTTAGCAACTGTGCTTGTGGTCAGAGCTTACCTGTGATGTCCAGCAAGAGAGAAACTGAAGGTTTCTGAAGGAAAAGCTCTAATTTCTAAGAAAGTGTCAGCAAAAATCTACATTTGTAATCCCTTAACAACTATCAGAGGTATTAAAAGTGGATTTGTCAGCCAGTCATTTATGTGATGTTTGATCAATGACAAAGGAAGGGGGAATCCTGTTAGTTTGGGAGTGAAATTTGTGGCATAAATCATCTTTTTTTTCTTACTGGAAGGGGAAGGAGTATGGAAATGTGATGTTTCAGCTTAGTAATAATGTGATGGAAAAATGTCAGTGGTTCAGTCCTTGAGATGCAGCCTCAATCATCTGCTGTTGGTGCAGGAATACCAGAAGCTTGGAATAATAAAAACTCTGAATAATAACGTGCTTGGTGCTCTGCTTTTAAATTTATGAACCATACAGAAAATACTAATACCATCTGTTTTAAATGTCACTTAATCTAATTTTTTATAAAGGATCAGAATGGCTGAATTCCTGACCTTCTGCTTTTTGTCTTTGCAAAACCTTTAGCTGTTTGTTTTCCTTGGTAACTTCCTGTAAATGGTGTCAGGGCCATTTGATTATTTTCAGGATTTGCCTGAAAGTAGGATTGTTAAGTAGGGTAACTGCTTGTTTGAGTTGTTTTGTTTTAAAGCAAATAATAAATTATTCTTACCCCCAGAAAGTTTCACCCTCTTTTTCTCCCAGTTTATCGTAGCAAAGAAATGAAGAATGAGCAGAATTATGTTTTCAACTTGTTAAATAGGCTGGAAAATGGGGGAATTGTGTGCCTGGTGCCTGGATGTATTTTGGTAGCAGGGGAACCCCATTAGCACAGGCAGTGGAGTGATGGTAATGCCTGCAGGAACAAAAGGGCCTACATGTCTTTTTTCAAATTAATTTTAAAAAGCAGTTGCAAGAGGTTCAGCTGCCTGCAGTTTGTAAACATGTTGTAGCATCCTTCAACACCAGATGTTGGTGCCCAGAGCTCCTGAGCACTGGCAGCCACACAATGTGGCTTTTCTTTCTGAATCCTTTCCAGCTAATTGGTGATAAAATATTTGCAGTGACTGGTGGCATTACCTCCGAGTAAGTGGTGTTTGCAGAAACATTATCTCTTTAAAAGCTCTTTGGCAAATGGAAGGGATGGAATCTTCTTCCCGGGGTGGGATTTTGTCAGCAGACACCAACCACTGCTCTGAAAATCACAGCTGGCTGAGTACCGTGTTGTTAAGTGTGATGGCACATCCAGACCCCTGTGGAACTTGTCAGTGCACTGCTCCTGAATGACTGGCATTTCTGAAATGCTGTGCTTGGAACCTGGTGCTCAGCTTGGCTGTTTGACAATGGCACATATTTGTTGTATCCTGAACTTCCAAACAGCACAGGGGAATTATTCACTCACAGTTTTCTGGTGGTGGCTGAAGCTACAGAGATGGGCTGGGTTTTATTCTGGGCAGAATATACTTACATGTGAAAATGTGGCCATTCTTTGTGTGGTGCATATTATTTGGCTTATTGAATTAAAAAATTTAAAAAAATATAAGTTTTCTTAATTCGACATAGTGCAGACTGACTTGGGTGCTTTCCCAGGGTGGTTTTTCCCCATCTTTAAGAGCACACAGAATCAGGACAGGCTTGGAAGTAGCACTGTCAGATGTGAAAAACTAGTGTTCATATGGGGCAGAATTGGTAAGAGGAAAGGAGTTAAAATATTCCAGAAATACTCTGGATTTGGTATGTTTAGTACTTCATCTGTTTTTCATAAGATAATTGTTTTGGTAGGCACTTATTTCAGCACTTTATCTGTGTCTGGAAGGGTTAGAATAGAGCACTTTGCAGCTTCCTTGTTGCCTCTAACACTGTCTTAACCCAGTCTTAATGTTGTAAAACCAATTCTTCCAGCAGCAGTTAAAATCGAGGTGGCCTTATACAATATTTACTCCATATTCAGTCATAATCTTTAGTGAAATGATCATAGAATATTTACAGTTCTGTTGTAGAAGGCAATATGTCAGTTCTTAGTTAATGAGCATCTGTTTGGTATTTTTTTTCCCTTGCTGGGATCCCAGACTTTATTTATGCTATGCCATTCAAATTCTGACCTGCAGGAGGAGGGATCAGAACATGGGTTTTCCAGTCCAAGATGAGTGTCCTAATTACATGGCTTAGGAAATAAGAAGAGGATACATATAATTAACACACTGTTTTACTGTAAAACTCATGCCTTTTGTTCTGTTAAGGATAAAAAATGAAATATAAAAGCAGTATTTTGCTCCAGGCAGAATAGAACATATTTCTCCCCCAAGAAGCAAGCATCAAAATTACTTGCTTTTCATTTTCTCCCTCTTTTGCTGCTGAACAAAAAATCAGTTACTTGTGTAAGCAGAATTCTGGCTACAGATCTGCAGTGCAGCTATAAACAATGTCACTGCAGAAATTCTGTCATCCATAAGCTTAAAAGGAGAAATGCTTCTTATTTAGCAAATTGAAGAGTGAAAAGTGATTTATTACCCTCCCTTTTTTTTCCCCTTTCTCTTCTGACTTTAAGCTTAATGACACTCCCTGAAAGGTGCCTCAAACAGGAGTATTTCTGTGCACCCACTGCAACAGTATTGTACTAGATGATGATAATTTCATAATACTGCAATAAACTTGCTTTAGATACACATGTATTGCTTTGCAAGAGAGAGAAATTCTAAACAGTAGGTGGACAGAAATAGCCTTTTCTGTGTTCTTGTTTTAAATGGAGCAATTTTAATACACTCACTAGGCTCAATTTTGCTGACACTGTGACAGGAACTGCCTTTATTTTCTGGGTCATGCCCACATTGTCTGTTTGGTCTGTGTGAAAACATCTGTGTGTTACAGTTTAACATTATTACTGTGAATCTCCAGCCCTTATTTGCTTTCTTTAGAGCAGGATATGTGTGACAGTTCATCCACAGCTCCATCTGTCTCTGCTTTTTGTGCCTTAATGCACCTCTTGCTTAGCCTGACTTGCAAAACATTTGATTATATAAACATGCAAGAATGTGACTTTCCCATTTGAACTCACCTCCAAATAATGAGGTAAATTAAGGAACTCTCTCAGTTGTTTTTATCCTGAATTATCTCCTCACTAGACAATATAGTGGTTTTCCAATATTGATCTGGATTTCCAATATGTTCAGGTTGAGCAGTGGGTGAAATCCATGATTTTACTGTACAGGGATCTCAGAATATATTTATATATTTATTTATTGCAGAATGCTGGCGCTTACCATAATTGTATCATTTTATGTTACATTTACCTACCCAAACTCTGCTTTGATTTCAAAAAGATGAGCTCTATTTTTAGAAGTACATTTGAATAGTTAATTAGCTTTAAATATGTTTATTTTTTATACATTTAAATACTTTAAAACATTTATAGCACTCCGTAACAAAACTGTTAGAAATCAATAATGTATTAGTCTCTTACATTAAGTTTTTCACATATTTTATTTAACTTGTCATTGTTTGAATACAAAGGAAAGTAATAGACTTTCCACTGTTGTCTTCTGTGGCGAGAAAAAGGAATTTGGGAAGTCTCAGTCCTTTATGCAGAAATCCAGGTTTATTGCCTTATTTTTTTAGTAGAATAATAATTCCCTGATCTTGGTGGCAGGCTCTGAGCTGTGTGACTCCTGAGTGCAGGAGTGTGTGATCAGCAGAGCTGCTTACATGAGTGCCCTGTGCTTCCATCAGCTGCCTTAATCCTCTGGACTGAACTTCTCATGACTCCAACAGATGTTTTGCCTTTAAAGGTCACTTTAACTTTCTGCCCAGGCTGGTTCCTTGCTTCCCAGAGCGTGCCAGCAGAGTTCACAACTGGAATGTAGTTTGACATCAGGAATGAAATTTCCTGGATTTCTTTCTTGCTTCCTTAGTTATTCAACCACATCTCACGATACCCACTTTCATAACAACTGGCAGAGAATGTTTTAAAAGGGTAACAGTGCCATAAGGAGAAGATTATATGAATGATTAGAGTGTGCTTGTGTTCTGAATGGTTTAAGGCACAATCTCAGTATTGTATTTTTGTGAGGCTTCAAGACTAAATATCTCCATATCTGTAGGGAGAGCAGAGGCAAACTGGTGTACCCATAAACCAACTTTATTTATCTGCCTTTATTTTTATGTGCTTCCAGTACAGATTTCCCTTGCTAGACTCTTCTTTTTTTTTATAGTCATCTGTTCATATCTTCATGCATTTGTCTGATCTTCTGATAATCCAGCAGATCTATCCTAAAATTAGTTTTCTTTTTACTTCACAGAAATAGGGCATGGTGGTATTATGAGCTGTTCCACTGACCTTAATACAATCCCATTAATGCCACTGTCTTTCTGCTGTCAGTCATACCCAAATATTCATTAGCAATGAGAGGAAGACTGACAATAGAAAAATGTAGGTCTTTACCTGCCTGGGGACTGTGATGTAGGATGGGATTCCATGCATATTTTAGGAATGTAATGAACATGTGTAAAACACTAAAGAAAGAGTTTTGTGTATTTCCTTTTATGTATTTCTCAATCTGGATCCTGTCCTGGTTTTGGCTGGGACAGAGCTTTTCCTTCTGACATGACACATTCCAAATACATTTTTATGTAATAAAGTCTTATTGCCTTTTCCTTTTTGGATTCCTGTTCTTCATTAAATTGGAAAGAGGTTGTCGTTTTCATTTCATTTTGTGAAATTGCATGTTCATTGAAGTGAGTGGGAAATACACAAATGATGCTACTTTGTGACTTCATCTCTTTGGACTATTAAAACACAAAAAAGATAATTTCTCCAGTAGCTATAGAATATCTGTTGTTTCCTATGGGAAACAGAAGATAGGGTATAAATGAGGATTTTTTTTTTTTGAAGTCTCTTTCAGTTTGCCCTCTGCATTCTCTGAGGTCTTGGTTTTTATTTTCTTTCTACCTGCCATTGTGGAGGCAGTGATGTGTGGTTATTTTTTTGTTCTTTATGTGTATGGGTAATAGATGCAGGTTAAAAATGAGTGTTCAACTTATTGCTGGAATTAAATTTCGTGGGCTAACTAGTTAATTAAATATTCAGTGTGGTGTCCTTGCTTTTGTATGGCTCTAAGGAAATGCACTTAATGTCACTTGTGAAGTAACTGAGATGATTTTAATTTCAAGAAATGGCACTGAAATTAATGGTATTAATGTAGTTACACATCTAAAATATTTAATGATTTTAACCAATATTTTTTTTAAATATGAGTTTTGCATTTTGCTGAAACAGGAAGAAGTCCTTGGAAGGTGCTTTTGTTTCAGCTGAGAAGGTATTCCTGGAACAGAGGTTTGCCATCAGCTTTAACTGCAGTGTACTCTGCAATTTGATAGCTGCTCTTTTACAGTTGTGTTGCTGGGAGGGAGTGAAAGGTGAGGTGAGAAATGGTGCAAATGGGGCTGGGGGAGTGACAAGGCTGGCCTGTGATAGTACATTCTTAGCACAATTTCTTTGCCATGGTGTGAATCATTGGTTTAGCCTATAGTTCATTAGCTTTTATATGGCATAATAGCTAATTCTGTAGTAAACTTCTGAGAAGAAAACTGCTAAAGCATAGGGAATTCTGTAGGGAATTCAGCTGGAAGAGGTGAGTGAGGGGAAAGGAATTGACAACTGAAATGATCCTTGAAGAGCTGCAACGTTACTTCTTAGTCTGCTACAGTCATATTTTAGCTGATAATTGTTTTTTCAGGGTGTAGGGTTTGGTTTTGTCACTCTACTGGGAATCTGTAAGGATTTAAATCAATGGCAGCAGTACTGGTGCACTGTTGGACAAGTATGAGGGCTGAAATTAACCCAGTGCTTCATGACTGTTCAGTGACTGTTCTCTTCCCACTGAGTCCGAGATTCCCTGGGATTCCTTTGCTTTATAAATGACCAAACCCCAGCCAGCTTTGGGCCCAGAGTTCGCTGTATTTAAGAATTGTCACTGTTTCTTGAACACTTTCTAGTGTGTATGAGGTGCACAGGTAACTAGAACATCCAGCTTCATTCCTAACCAGAATTTACAATCCTGAGGAAAAACTTGAGGTGAAGTACAATCCTGCTTTTAACAGGAATTGTCTGGGTGGCCACAGGCTTTGGGCTGAGCTTCAAAGGAGTGTTAGTCAGGCCTGGAGGATGGATCAGTGTTTGATCATGGAGAGGTTTTGGTGCAAGGCAGGGCCTGGGCTGTGCCTCCCTGTGCTCCCCATTGTCTGTGGGCACAGGAGCCACTTCTGAGCTCAGGGATCCTTCCACACCAGGATTCAGAGGTGCTCACCTCCTAAAATGTTGCTAAGTCAACCCTTCTGCTGAGGATGTTGTTTCTGATTGCCTTTCTTGCCCGTGGGGCACAGTGGGTTTGTCCACAACTGCAGAGGACCCAGGGTTGTTCATTTAGACAGGTACAGGTGTCACATCCCCTCTCAGTTTTAGGCTGTGTAAAGGTGTTTTATCAGTTTGACGTGGAAAACCAATCAGAAAACCAACCTCGTGGAACTAGTGTAGACCCTTATCATGACAAAGTAGTGTCACTTCAGTGAGTTTACTCTTAGGAGTAACATTAATATACAACCATTTTAATTGATTCCAGTCTTCATAGGGCTTATTGCAGCTGAGTCAGATCAGATCAAGAATAACCTTTGTAACTGAAATATTGAAGGAGTAGACATGTAAGTGTGTGAAGACAAGAACTTGATGCTTCTGTGAGGTTTTCTCTGTGCTTATTTCATTTGAAAGGCCTCACTGTCATGTGCTGCCCTCCTGCACTCAGACCTGTCTGTGTGCACTCACTGTTGTGCTGAGGTTGTGGTAAACAACATGGCACAGTGCTGGCACTGCCATCCAAGGATGCAGAATTTATTCTGAACATTTTTTTTATGCAGACTTTTTTAATAGTAACTTCTTTCCTCAGAACTTTGCAAGCTGTTGGTTATATGATAACCTGTGACAGTGCTCAGATAGCATTCCTGATACTGAATCCCAAGCCAACTGCTGTGCAGGCTGGTGTGGCTAATTGGTTTCCTTGGGATTGTCTTCACTGCACAGACATTCCTGACACAAATTCAGTCTTCAAGCAAAGCAAAGGAAACCTGAATCAAGCAGGATTTAGCCTGAGTTGGTTGGCCTGTCTGGAGAATAGAATAAAGCCTAAATTAGCACAACAGAAAGGGTGTTGCTCAAATATCATTTCATAATGTGAAGTCTGTCTCTTGGGTTTGACTAACTGGAGAGAAACCTTCTGAATTCTGAAGCTGTGAGAGCTCTGAATGTTCAGTGTTTGTTCAGTATGTAGAAAACCTGAGAAGAAAGTGGTGTATAAAAATGAATCTGTTACTGCCTGTGAGTAAATAAGAATGATCTGAGAATGGTGACCACAGTGGGAGCAGAGTCACTCCCAGTTTGTGAAGCTTGTGTTAAACCCTGAAAATTCATGTTCCACATGGACACATTTGTGTTCAGAGAAAAACGGAGGAATGTTGAGATGATATATAGCTTGTCAGAGATGGATTTGCTTGGTGGTATAAAATTCAATACAAATAAAAAGTCAGGCAGCAGTTTTGACAGGGATGATGAGTTAGTCTGTTGTTATACATTGGCAGCCCAGCTGATCTGCTATTTTATATAATTAGTGACATTAATCTACTAGTGGCATATCTGCTGCAGCCTGACAAAATGTAAAGCACTTATTGGCTTTTGAGTTGGGAGGATTATTTGTTTAGGAAAATTGGCAGGCCTGGGTTTGACACCCTGCTTATGTTCTTTTAGTGGCCCTGTGAACGTCCTGTTCCCTATGGAAGTGTTGTGTGCACAGGGAGAATATGTTGGTGTGGATATCTGATCCAACTGATGGTGTGTTTCCCTTTGTAGCTGAATCCTGCTGCTCGTAAGTCTGTGAGGTGAACTTTGATCTGGGGATATCTGTACTGCAGCTTTTTTACTGAGGGTGCTATCTTGCCAATGCTTATTCCTATGAAAAGCAATTCATTGTAATTATTGTGGTGTTTGTGGCTGTGGAGTCCTCATTCTGACTAACTTTATTGTATTTGATCTTGGTGGATCTTATTTTATACACAGTTTAAAAAAGATGTCTTTCTGAGACCAAAGTCAGGCTGGGGGGTTTTTTTAGTTGAAGTTCAGAAGCAGGTTGTGTTCCCTGAGCTGTGTAAAGGTTCACAAGAATCCAAGGATGTCAGAAGACAGGCAATTGGAGCAGCTTCCCAAGGCCTGTTGATGCAATGCTGGGCTTGCAAGTCAGGATGTGGAGGCAGGAATTAGCTGCCTCACTCACTTGAAGCATCTGGTTGACTTTGCAGAGGGTAAATGCCTCACTCACTTGTGAGATCAAATCTTCCTCATGGTCCTTGGAAAAATCTGAATTTATATCCCCCATCGACCAAACTAGAGAGTATTTTGCAGAATGAGCACAGTCCAGAGCAAGGAAAAGGAGGTGAGTATTCTACAAGTGCAGTGCCAGGATTCTTTTCATAAAGGTTCTCTGCTGGCTGGTGACTTTTTAAATACATAGTCAGTAAATTAACAGGTCAGACAGGTTCTGCCTGAAAAGAATATACAGACCAAGAGTTCTTTTATTTGTAATTACGAGTGGGGATGAAAGCAAGGTGTGGTCTTTGGCCTGGGAGGAGAGTCAGGATCTGACTGGCTTCTGTGCCTCCAGGTGAATCTCATCTTCCTGCTGGATTTCTCCAGCTGCAATACAGGAGTGATACTTGCCTCAGGAGGAAACCAAATATATTCATGTGTGCAAGGTTCCTTCCAGATAGAAATTCTGTGTACACAATATTTCTAATCTATTGTCTGTGTTACATGTTAGAAAATTACCCTTTTAAAAAATAAAAATACTGATCAGATGGCTTTAGTTTAGGCGCAGTCTTCTTTCTCTTTGTGGAAAATAACTGGAAAAGATAATTTCTTCAATTTTGTTTTGGATGTCTAAATATCAGACTTCAGAGAAAGCTTAAGATAGTGAATTTGTTCTAAGACAGATGAGTGCATCTGAAGGAGACACCTAAGGAGAAGATGTATTTTTGACAGTGTTTATCCATCTACACTTTTTAAAAGTTGTTTTGTTCTGCCAAACCCAAGCACCTCCAAGTTTGGCCTTCAGAAATGTGCAGTTAAAAAGTTTTCACTGCTTTCTTTTTTTTGAGCTTATGGGTTCACGTTGAGGCCTGATTTACATGAGTTTTTTAATGTGTTAGAATTAAATCTGAAAAAGAAATAATTGTGTGCAATATCTTCAGGTACCCATGGGAGAAATGGGGCTTTGAGAAAAACGTCAGTATTGCAAAACTTTGCAATATTATGGAATTGCAACACAACATGGGGGAGAAAGGGGCATGGTCACTGCTAGCTTCTGGTTTTTTAGGAGTGGAGTCTCCGTATTTCTCTTAAACAGACTGTTATAAAGTGTGAAAGCAAACACTGTTGTGGGCACATCAGGAGTCTGTTCCATCGGCACTGCCGTGTCTCGGCTGTACTTGGATTTTTTTAAGAAATATGTATGGGATACTTGGAAACGCTCAGCTCCGGTGGCGCGGGTTTGGATCCCTGGCTCCTGGGGTGGTTTGCATCCCGTGCGAGGGCAGGTGTGGACAGGAGGGTGTGCTGTCCCTGCCGAGGAGCAGGGCTGGGCGCTGCCTCCAGGCTCGCCCTGCCCTCCAGCTCCGGGGAAGAGCTGCTTTGGCACAGCCAGAGAACTGCTGGCACACAGGCTCTGGGTGCTTTTTTCCTTTAGACACGGCTTTGTCACTGGGCTGTTTAACCCCACGTAGTGATTTGACCCACTAAAGCCAATCTCTCGCTGCCCTCTGTAAATGGGCAGAGGAGAGAAAATATAGTGCAGGGTTTCCTGAGTTAAGGACCAGGAGAGATTCCATATGGATCACCATCGTGGGCAAAACGGACTCCACGTGGGGATAGTAATTGAATTTATTACTAACAGGATCAGAAGTAAAATAGAACTTAAAGACACTTTCTGCCAAGTTCTCCTGCCAAGTTCTCCCTCCTCCTCTCAGGTGGTGCAGGGAGACAGGGAATGGGGGTTGTGGTCACTTGTTCCTGCTGCTGCTCACAGAGAGGATCCTTCCCTTCCTTCCCGTGGAGTCCCTCCCACAGCAGACAGTCCTTCACAAACTGCTCCAGTGTGAGTCCATCCCACAGCAGACAGTCCTTCACAAACTGCTCCAGTGTGAGTCCATCCCACAGCAGACAGTCCTTCACAAACTGCTCCAGTGTGAGTCCATCCCACAGCAGACAGTCCTTCACAAACTGCTCCAGTGTGAGTCCATCCCACAGCAGACNGCTCCTCCATGGGCTGCAGGTGATCTCTGCACCCCTGTGCTCCTCCCTGGGCTGCAGGGGCACAGCTGCCTCACCAGGGTCTTCCCCACGGGCTGCAGAGGAACCTCACCTGGAGCACCTCCTGCCCCTCCTGCACTGACCTTGGGGTCTGCATTGTTGTTCACATGTTCTCACTCTGCTCTTTTCAGGCTGCCATCTTCATCTGCACAATAACTTGGGGTTTTCCCCTTATTAAATGAGGTGTTACTATCGTTCCTGATGGGCTCAGGCTTGGCCAGTGGCAGGTCCTTCCTGGAGCCGGATGGCTCTGTCAGACGTGGGGGAAGCTTCTGGCAGCTTCTGGAAGGTGCCTCCTCTGTAACCCCCCCTGCTGCTACCAAAACCTGGCCACAGAAACCCACTACACTCCACTGCTGGAATGGTGGCAAAGGCAGAAGCTCAAAAAGATAAACCACTGGGAAATGGGGAACGTCCACAGGTTTTACTCACTGGTTCCACTCTTGTAATTGCAAATTTGTCATTGTACTTTGTAGGCTACGTGTGCATAGACATCATGGGTTTGTGACGTGGTATGACAAATACCTTCTGACTTACAGGAGATGTGGGGAATTGTGTCACTAATCCTCTTCCACTGCAGCTCCTGGGGTTGATTCTGGTAGCTATATTTGTTTTGCTCTCCTTGATACAGGCTCTTAACATTGCTTCATGGAGGATTTGATTTATGCATCTGTAGATGGAAAATTTGAAAATAATAACTCGAATATTTCTTGTTTAAAATAGTTATTACATTTCTTCGTACTCCACTGAGTACCATTGTCAAAAGTGTGTTTTAAAATACACTTTTAAGAACATGGGATGTTCTTAAATAAATACTTGAATAAAGTATGTGATAAAAAAAATCAAGCATTTCCAAGAAAAAAGGATAATGGGTCATCAACTCTCTTCAAGCTGTATATTGCTAGGATTTTATGTATTTATTTTTAACTACACCAATAGCATGCACATGAAAAGGTATTTAACATTAGTTTTGTTTTAATAAACTGAGGCAAAGATGGTATTGAAAAATGAGCCTGGGTTTAGAAGTCATTATAGATACACATATATGTACATATTACCCTGTAACTTCACTCAGAATGAGTTACCTGTTTCTGAAAACAAGACAGGGAGTAATGCAGGAAATAATAGGAAAACAACAGGAATTATTTCCTCCATATTTATAAACCCCTCACTTTAATTTTGGTGACCTCATGTTTTGGAGGATGGATTTGAAGTCTGACCTTCGTGTTCTTTCTACTGCCCCTGTAAAAATCAGTTTAAGGAGAAGCTCGGAGGTGTTGGCACCTCTATTTTGGATATTTCTGTGGGTCCTGGCCCTGGCAGTGTGGGAGAAGGAGCTGCTGGGCTCTGGTTTCTCCAACACTGAGCTCCTCAGGTGTGAGGCCGGGGGCAGAGAGAGGGGAAAGTGGAGCTGTCTGAGTGCAGGGTGTGCTTTGGGAGGCAGCAGTGGATGTTGGCAGGAGCATGCAGGAGCTAGGACTGGTTGGGCAAGAGTTTGGGACAAGTAGGGACCGGTCAAGGAGCACTGGAAATGAATATAGGAGTGTGGGGCTCAGGTGACAGGGTAGCCCAGAGCCCAGGCAGGGTGGGATGGAAAGGAGATGGACAGGGAACACATCTGATATATTGAAATTCTGTGTTGAAGTTTTGAAATTTTGAAGATGGTGATTAAATTCAGCTTCTGTGTTAAAAATGCCTGGTAAAATGCTTTGTTAATAATGCACTATTGATCATAAGCTAATTTTTACAGGAGTCCATAGTCTCACTTGCCAAGAAGGACAGTGAAAGAATTACTTGATATTTAGGTGTTTTTTTCCACATTGCTTAGCGTGGAGCCTAAACTTTGTTTTCTGCCCTCACTGTTCAAACAAAGCTTAACAGGCAGGATTGTTCCATTCCTGTCACTGTGCTGCCACAAAGCTTCACAGAATTTAACTAACCTTCACAACATTTTTTTCTATCCTTCTATTCAGTCATTATTCAGGACCAGAGGCAGTAAATCTTTCCTGTGGATATATAGCCTGCAAGGTCATCAAGTGTGATCGTGCAGGGCAAGGCAGGGTCACCCAAAAAACCCCTTTTCTTGGCCTTTTTTAACTTGTTGGTATTTGATTTTTACAATCATTGTGATACTCTTTAAACCTTTTTGTATGTTAAAAATCATGTGTAACATTATCCTGAAAACAGCTTCCCAAGACATGCAATGGAACAAGTAGAATGTTTCCAGCTCAGGACTTTTGGTGTTTTTGCTGCTGCTGCTTTTAAAACTGAAGCAGAGCTCAGAGTGTTGCCCAAAGCAGACTTGACCCTGGGGTGTATGTGCATTTTGGTGCCCTGGGGCTCATGGAGCAGTTGGTCAGGGCTGCTCACACTCCTGGCAGTCAGACTTGCTTCCAGACCATTTACCAAGAGTGACATAAACTCACTTATGCTCAGTATTAAGGTGGTAAACTGAGAGCCTTTGATTTTGGGATACAATATCATACTTTCATGCCTGGTTTAAGTGCTTGTCTGTGCATGTTGTGTCTCTTTGCCTCTTCATTTATCATCACCTCAACAAATCAGCAGTTCAGACCATTGATGTGACTCCTTATTTAATTGTCCTGGCCCAGCCTGAGCAATCATTTTCATATGACAGTTCAATTTCTCTAACTTCTGGAAAGAACAAGCCCAGAATTTTTGGCAATAATATGTCTTGTGTAATTAGCTCAGCTCACCTCCTACAGCTGATTTTTTTTTTCTTGCTTGGGAGCTGGGATCTGTCTATAGGGAAATTTTATCTACAGTGGAGTGTTTCTCAGAAGGACCTGCTGGGACTATTTCCACTAGTTGTGGTGTGGGAGGTTTGGAGGCTCTGGATAAGTTGGGGTGGATGAGAAAAGTAGATTCTTATTTCAGGAAGAGAGGGATGGAATTTAGGGCAGTTGGAGAACACATCTGGAGTAAGGGTGTTGAGATTGTTGGAAGGAGAGAGAAAAGTTTGTAGGTTAAGTGAAAAGGGAGTGTTAAGATGGGGAACACTTTAAAAGGCTGAAAAAAATTTGGGGATGTTATGGAATATTGAGTAGAGTACAACCTGTGGCATTGGCAGTGTTCAGCAGAGGGAAATTTTAAGAAAAAGCTCCTGTTGATTCTGTTGAAATGTAGTTTTGATGAAGAATTTCCAGCATTCTCTAGGTTTGATTTTGGAAGGAAAAATGTCTTACTTTGTGCACCTGAATAAATGGAAACAGTAACTTTGATCCTTTGGAAAAAGGAGGATTTCAGCTTCCTAATGACTGTCAGTGTTTGTCATGGCTGGAGAGCAGGAATGTTGGAGCTGGTGGCTGTGTTTTGGAACAGGGAATGCTGACTGCCTTTGTGAGGTTCTCCCTTTTACAGGGGCTGCTGGGGGTGTTATTTCTCTGTCTCTGAGACCTCTGACTTTGTACTTATGGACAGCAAGGGCATCCTCTGCTGTAGCCAGTGGAATTCCTACCATTTTTAACATTCCAAGTGTGTGTTACTTAACACTGCAAGAGTGAGTGTGTGTGTATAAATCATATACAGCTACAACACACTCTTCCTTGTTATTGCTGCTTTAAACAATGCCAAGGCAACACTTCATGGTTCTGTTCTGCTTGATCCACAGGACATCCATCAGCATCACAAGCAAAGGTGCTGTTCTCTGGGTGCCTGGGTTTTGTGAGCACTGAAATTTGGGAGGAGTGTGTGTTTAGGGGTCTTTTCTTACTGTGGTTATAAAAAATTAAGGTCAAATGCTGCTAAATATTAGAGAACAAGACCCTCAAGTGGAAAAGAACAGTCTTGGAACCTGAATGAAATTTCATTTTAATTTAATGAAGTAGGTTGCAAGTTTTATAGTTGGGTTCTGTAAGAGGTACTTAATATATTCATCCTAACATCTAGAGCAAGTAATTGCTTTAACGTTTAGAAGCCAAAATTAATTTATTTTGTAGCAAAAGTTGTGATTGATTTTACTGCATGGGATAGCATTGAGATTCATGGTTTTATCTCATTTATGAGGTTGTTACCTGGGTTAGTCTAATATTCAGTCTGTGTGCAGCCAAGGTCAGCTCCATATGCTTAAACAGATTTACATATTTCCACATCCAAGTTCAATGCTGCCCTATTTATATATATATATATGTATGTGTGTATATATATATCTCTCTATCTATCTTGTGTTTCACCAAGCAAGCTATAAGGGGAAATGTTTTCAAAGGCTTCAGCAATCTTAGAGCTCTCTGCTTTATTTCTAAGCCCTGTAATTAGTGGCTTCTGGAAACTGGATTTGCTTCTTCCCAAAGCTGAGGAATATGCACAGTAATTTTGAAATCTAACCTCTAAATGTGGGCTGGCTCCTAACATTTCCAAGTTAAGTGTTTTAGATGCCTGAGCATCAAGCTGATTTAGAATTGACTTTTTTCTTCAATACTCTGTTTTCTTTTTTTTATCTTGTTATTTCTTATATTGGAAGAATATTTTTGTCCTGTTAACACAAGATCAGGGCATGGCAAAGTTAGCACTTCACTGTTTGCATCTGGAGGCTCTGATGGTGCTTGAGACTCTTTGTAGTTCAAGTTGAATTACATCTGTGATTATCATCAACCCTTCAGAAATTTAAATTAGCATGCAAATAACAGGAAAGAGTATCAACTTTTTAATTAGCACATAACAATTTTTCAGCCTAGATAAACTAGACTTATCTATTATGTATTCTAGCTGTGTTTTTGAAGTGTCCTCAGCCCAGCCTAAGAAAATAAACGAGAAAAATGCCATCCATTTGTGAATTGCAAGGTACCACTGAGAAATGAAAAATATTCTTGGTAAACCTGATCTTCTGAGCCTGCTGCTCAGTGTGAACACAGAGAACGAGGTCAGGATACATCAGGTGCTGTTGAGTTTTCTCATTCGTGTTCCCCCTGGAAGGGATCCCCTGGTTCGTTGCCTTTGGCAGGTACAGAACAGTTGTTGAGTTCAGAAGGATCAGCAGAAGGAAGGTGTGCTCTGCATGGCCCTGCTCACCATCACTGAGAAGCTTCTCAAAGCACTTTGAGCTTGGCAGAGAGCAGGACTTAGAGCTTTTGTGGCACAGCCAGAGAAGGGGAGGTGGTGGAAGGACGTGGCTCAGTGTGATCCCACTGATGGAGGGAAGGGGCTCCTTCCAGTTGCCAGCTGTGTCTTTTTGGAGACACAAAACTCCTGCTGGAGCAGCAGCTGCTGCCAGAGGCCTCACACAGCACCTTTGTGCCCATTTTATACTTTTTATGTATTTCTTTTAATATTTAGAGGGCTAAATGTGGCTGTTGCCAAAGCCCCCTCCAAACCCAAGTAGGAGCTCAGGGAAGACTTGCCTGTGCCTGCTTTGGGCCCTGCATTTTCTGTGCCCTCAATTCCCATGTGAAAATGGGCCATGGGACAATGGCAGGTGTTTAGTTTGGGGTGGGAAACAAATGGCTTTCTGGGCATGATGAGGGGGAACTGGGAAACAGGGGAGAGGGCTCTTGCTGATGAGGGCAAGGCTTTAATTACCAAACAGCTTTTTGAGTTGTTAAATGTCTTAGAGTTTTTTGTTCTCATATGAAATGACTGATTCTAAATCACTAAGTATTTACAAATAAGTGATCCGAGTTTGTTATTTAAATTCACAGTGATAGGCTGTTTAAAGTTTCTGTGTCTTCAAAAAAGTAATACAGAATAAGATCTGCAGTACAGCAAGGTATTTTTAAAAAAGAATAATAAGAAGAAATCCAGACAAGCCATTACCACTGAGAAATGAGCCCTAGGAGAGTTTGCAACTCTAGATATTCTTGGGCATCATGAAATTTTTGGTTTCCCTGGCATTTTATTCAGTGGGAATTGGAGCCAGGGTACCTGCTGGCTTGTCCTGCTGGGAATAAAGTGCTTCCTAACATGAGTTACCCAGCAGCACATGCACACACAAACAGATTTCCTTACTAGATAATACTAGGTTTGGGTTTTTTAGGCAGCATTTTGTAAGTTAGGATATGACAAGAATGAAAGAACAAACAAATTATTTTATTACAACTTAATATTGGGTGCAAGTTTACTATTTCAGGCTTGAGAAGCTCCACTGATAATAACAAAAACATCTTTTGTGTTCTATAATGTCTGGCATGTTGTTGAAACCTTTAGTAAAGGACAGGCCCTAGGTTTGGTTCAAAGATGGTCTAAACCTGGTCTTTTATTTCTTTTCAACTATGAAAGGGAGCAGGTAGTTTGGTGTGGTTAAAATCTACTTGCAATCCACCTTTGTGATTAAAAAAAGGGGAAGAATCCTCATCTGGAAGAATGTGTGCTTTGATACCTTCTGTTCACTGGGGCAGTTGTCAGCACTTACTGCTTCCTAAGAGGTGTATAAAGTTGTGTTTTGTGGTGTCTGACTCACTGAGCAGAGCTGAGCTGTGTTTTGCTCTCTGGGTCTGAGGCACAGCTGTGAGAGAGCTGCTTGCAAGGAACTTTAAATGGCATTTTCCTTATCATGCATCTCTGAACTTCCTGCATGTTCAGTCCGTTTTAACTGCATTTCCTCATCGTATCTGAATGCATTTCAAGGCAAACACCCCATCTTGCTTCAAGGAGAATTTTTGTTCCTTTTCCTGTGAAATGTATTCTAACTGAAATACAAGAATTGAGGTTATAAGAGCAGCAGTTTTGCAGAGGAGTGTGTGGAGAAAGAAAAGCAGCATTTTTCCTCAGGCACATCGCCACCTAGCAGCTGGCAACTCAAATGTGCTCATTTCTTAGTTAAAAGAACAAGGTAAAACCTGTTTTTAAGTGCTCTTGCTTTATTCCTCCACCTCCTGCTTAGTGCATGTTGAGGTATCAGTAGATGCCTGTCTGACCTCAGGAATTCAAACTGGAATAATTGCACAAAGGAGTTATCCTGAGCAGTGCTGCATGGTCACACAGACATATCAGAGCAGGTCTTGCCTCTGTAAAGACTATTTTTTCTCTCAGTTGCTGAATTGGTCACTGTATAAATAGTTGCTCTTTGCTGATGATCATCAAGGCTGAAATTTCAGTCTTCTCTTGTCTGTGGTGTTGGTTCTTGGCCAGCGTTGCCCATTTTCCCACTAAAGGATGTTGTGTGGTGTCAGTGGAGGCCAAGCTGGTAAAACTGCACCAAAGCCAAGCAGCACATGTCTTCAGCACTTCTGCCTGAGGGAGTAAGGGAGAGGGGAGGGGAGGACAGTGGTCCAGGGGCTGAGGACAGCAGAGCTCTGTGGCAGCTTCTTGAAAACATTTATTCTGAAGCAGCTCAGTGTATGTTGAAGTGCTGTCGAAGCCAAATAAACTCTTACTGTCAAATCTAGTATTATACACTTGATATACCAAGGATTTTTTCCCTACAAAAATTTGTGTAGACAAATAAAATTGTAAGGATTTATTTTTATTGTTCAAATAACCCAAGACTATATGTTGTTTTCATGGAGAAGTTTTATCAGCATTAGGGACCAGTGACACAATAACCTACTACTCTCATAACGTGCACTTCGAAAAGTTAAGTTTCTCAAGCTCTTTTTAAATCTGAGAAAAGCTCTGTGGTTCTCCCCAGCTGTGGGTACATGTACAGCAGTGCTTTAGATGTTTGCTTTCCAAGTGAACCTCCTGACTGCCCTTCTTTGATGTGCATCCCGAGATGCTGTTCAGATGAGAAGAAGCTGGGAGAAGGGCAGTGGGGTGTCCCTGCTGTGCTCCAGCTGCTCAGGGACATTGGTCCCTGTGTCTGCACAAAAGCCAGCTCAGGGAAAACCTGTGGAGCCCACTGCTCCAGGTGCCTCACACCACTGTGTGCTCTGAGAGGAGAATTTGGCCTTTTCCTACTGTGAGAACTGCAGAGGAGCACAGAAATCTTTCAAAGCCCACTCTAGTGCAGGGACTGCCCATGGAGGAGTGTGGTTATTAGATGATCTTTAAGGTCCTTTCCAAGGACCATTCTATGACTAACTGGCAAAATACACCTTTAGTCTCCTGGGTATGACAATGGTGATTTTTTTCTACTCATTTGAACCATCTTTTTTTCCTCCTTATTTTGCTTTCCATACTTCAGTATACTTCTGTGATAAGACATTCTTGTGTGAAGACTGAATTTGCTTTCCTGTATTAAAGTGAACCAGAAGATCACTAAGAGGTTGAACTGTCTCCTGTGCTATGTGGGATCATTAGAATCAATCCCATGTGAAGTCCCGAGTGATTCCAAGCCCCGTGGATTTCCCATTACCTCTAGGGGATGCTGTTGTGTTAAAGTTCTGTGTTTTAACATTTAATCTATGGATCTGGGTATTATCTGTCAGTATTTAAGGTTAATATCTGCTGGACTTGAATTTGTTGAGCTGAGAAGGTGTTTTTGGTTTTTTTTTTAATCCTATGAATGGATTTTGGGTTTAGAATGCTTGAGATACAATTACATTGATAATTTCCCTCCCCTGTTCTTTCAGTGGGCATGAGCTTATTTTCAGCATAGATATTTTAATTTAGAAGTTCATAAAGCTCCCAGCATTTGGTACCAGTTTATTATTACTTATTGTGAGGCATCTGAGTTGTTCATTATGCAATATTTGACAAGTCCAAGCCATTCACATAACAGTGATCATTACTGTCTAAAAACATTACACCAGTGACTACTGGTCTAATAAAGAAGAATTAACTTCTTTATTAGTGTCTGGACAGCACTACTGAGTAGTCAGTGGTTTGTGGACAACACCCAACCATGCTTTTCCAAACAGCTAGAATATGTATCTTTGAATATAGAGGGGAATTCATGTTGGTTTGGAACTGTAATGCCTGTGTGTAGGTAACACACTGTGTGCACACCCTGTTTTGTAGGCCACTGCTCTAAAGGAGTTTAGAATAGTACTTGCTTTTCTTCCTCATCACCTGCACCTCCCACAAAAATTTAAGTATTTTAAATAGGAAAAATTAAATACTTATCTCTTCCTATGCTTCCCAAACATCCAATAAATGTGTTGCATTAGTGTAAATTCAGGGGTGCTCTCTATGATAAAAACTGTGCATGTCAAAATATTGTCCTCAAAAGCTTTCATAAACTTATGAAAGGAAGTTGCATTTCACGCTAAAGAAATGTGTCTGTCTTAATGTTGTTGGTATGAATTTTTATGGCAGTTTATATCTTAAAGGGCTCAGGCCTCTCTTGATGCTTGAGTTAGGTGGCTGGTTTAAATTTGATTCATTGGTGTAGAATATCTTTGAGCACAACATAGTCTGCTATGTAAAATTTCTAGTCCCCCTGCTTAAAAATCATCATGTCCTTCTCTTTATTAAAAATATTTCTTTTTCTAGAAAATACCATGCACTTCTTTGATCTGTGTGGTTGCAACTTCTGCAGTAACAAATCCTGTGAGGTAAAAAACCAACTGCAACCTTTTTATTAGGAATGTGCTGTTACCTCAGCATTAAAGTACCTGTAAGTTCTTACACCATGTGAAAATCTTAAAGATTAATAGCAGTTCCAACTAGGAGAGTTCTCTTATTGCATGTAAATAATCAATAAAGGTCTTCTTGACCTTCAACTCCCCAGCCAGCCAGGGGATTTGTTTCTTGCTGTGTTGGATTTAGCACTGTTAGTGCTGAAGCACCTAGGTAGGTGCCACACAGGGTGCTTTGTGTATCTGAAATGAGGAGAAACCTTATTTAGGCTCTAGGCAATCTTCCTTAGAAGACTCAGTAGATACCAGCAGTAAATTTAACTAAACTTCCTGGTCTCACTGAAATACCCAGAGCGTTCAAGCAGTAATTTCCAAAATGGCATCACACAATGTCACTCCATGAGTGGACTCTGTCGTGTCTCCCCCTTCTCAGGGTGGAAATGGATGTGTTTCACTGGTTCTCACTGTCTGCTCTTGTGAGTACCATGAAGATTCTCCATCCCAGAGAGGCAGGGATG
Organism: Calyptomena viridis; assembly: GCA_013390005.1. Classification (NCBI taxonomy): domain Eukaryota; kingdom Metazoa; phylum Chordata; class Aves; order Passeriformes; family Eurylaimidae; genus Calyptomena; species Calyptomena viridis. The sequence continues at coordinate 271,553 of WEIV01019295.1, read as the reverse complement.
AGCCTCCAAGCCAAAGAGGGCACAGGGAGGCAGAGGGAAGATTAGGCCTCCATTCACTTTTTCTGCTTGTTGTGGACCAAACTTCCCCAGTGTTTGTCTCTTTCCATCAGCCCAGACTTCAGGTGCTGATGGGCTGCAGAAATGCAGACTGGTGCCCATCAGGATAGCACATGCTCACACCCATACAGATGTTCTGCCCTCTCAGGATGAGTCACACACATCTGTATGAGCAGCCAGAGCCTTTGTGCTCCCGGTTGGGACTGCAGAAGGACAGACCACATCCTGAGATGAGAGGGCTGCTGCACCAGTCTCCATCATTCCTGTCATCTCACTGGAGCTTTGGCAGCTGTTAAAGATCCAGAGCCCAGAGTGTTTAACCACTAATAGCCCTTAAAAAAATCTGATGGAATTGTAGCAATGTATATGATGCCTCTATATGCATAGACAGAAACGTTTTAAACTATATATATAAACTGCATACGTGGGAAAATGGCCACTGTACCTTATGTCTTTAATTTTGTCTTTCTCATTCCTGTGATACCATTCTGTGATTCCAGAGCTGCTGCTTTGTCCTGTTGCTGTGAAGCACCATAATTTTCCCTGTAAGGCATATGTGAGCACACTTACATGTGAGGCCGTGCTAGGGAATGAAATAGGCATTAAAAAGTCAGAATTAGTTTAAAACGGAAGGATCAGCATCCGAGCAAAAAGTAGCTGTGTGATGGTGTTCTGCTGCTGCAAAGCACCATTATTTGTCATCTAACAGGAGCTTTGGCTGCTGTTAAAGATCCAGAGCACAGGAGAACGATTAATAGCCCTTAAAAAAATCCACGGTGGCTGTGCCCTCATGGAATTGTAGGTCTGTGATACCTGTTTATATGTGTAGACAGAAACCTTTTAAAACTATATAAACTGTATACACGGGAAAATGGCCACTGTACCTCATGCCTTTAATTTCAATGGCCTTTCCCATTCCTGTGATTCCATTTATCATTCTGCGATACCATTCCGTGATTCCACGGCTGCTGTTCTGTGCCGTTGCTGTAGAGCCGCATTATTTTCACGGTAAAGCAGCGGGACGTGCGAGGCCGTGCTGGGGAATGGAACAGGCGTTGGGAAGTCAGGATGAGTTTCAAACAGAAGGATCAGCATCCCACCCCCAAGTTGCTGCCCGTGCCCGGAGGAGGCCCCCGAGCTGCCGCTTCCTCCCTTTCCAGCCTCCTCCTGCTGCTGCTGCTCCCGCTCCCCGCGGCGGGCGGTGTTTCCTGTGAGCGCGGCTCTGACGCGGCCCCGGCCGGGCCCTCCCTCCTCCTCCAGCCCCCCCTGCTCCGCTCCGGCACTCGGCGCATTTTGGGATGATCTGGTGCACAAAGCATCCCCGACATCCCGGCGGCCGCGCGTGCGCGGGAGGCGGGCCGGGAGCGGGGCCGGGATCGGGGTACGCCGCCTTCCCCTCCCTGAGCCCGGGCCAGAGCGAGCGAGCCGGTCCTCTCCGCCAGCCCGATAAATGCTGTTTATGAGGATGGACCTGTTGAACTACCAGTACCTGGACAAGATGAACAACAATATCGGCATCCTGTGCTACGAAGGTAACGCCGCCTTTCCACGGGAAATCAATGGTGCCCCTCCACGGGAGGGT
>WEIV01019295.1:145372-269822 GCA_013390005.1 Calyptomena viridis | reverse complement strand
CTCTGGAGACCGGCGGTGCGGGACACCCCGCGGGCTGTTGTCAGAGCTTTGTTTGAAGGCAGGGATTTCTTTTTTTTCATACGATTTTCCTTCCCTTTTTATTAATTTTTTCCCCCAAGGCGCACTTTCGGCCCGAACTCTCCTTTTCCCCGCGGACGGCATTGCTGAGCCCGCGGGCTCCGGGGCTTCGTGCATCGCTCCGGGGCTGCGCCACAGGCGCTGCGAGNCGTCCCCTCCTCTCGTCCCCCAGCACCGCCCCGGCCCCGCCGGGAATTACACAACGCGCGGGTTGTGCTCCCGCAGCCCCGCGGTCGCCTCCGTGCAGCGGCTGCTGGCGCTGGCCCTGCCCGCTGTCAGCGTTCACGGCCCTGCGGGGAAGGCGCCTGAGGTAACAGGGCAAAAGCGCTTTCTTCATCTGGGGGAGTTTTTCTCTACGTGCGCCTCGGAGAAGTGGTTATGGCTTGGCTTTGCCTGGAAAGAAAGGCACCACTGAGCTAATTCGGCTTGGCAGGGGAACTGTTTGTGCTGTAGCCACACACAAGCGCTGCAAAAATCTTTTTTTTTTCCTTCTGATTCAGCAGGAACGTTTTCCGTGTTCGTTTGGAAAGTAAACTTGCTGTAGTTGTCAGGAAAGAAACAATAAGGAGTATACATAGGCCAAGGAGATCTGTTCATACTCTTCAGAAAAAGGCCAGGCCAGAACACAGGGAGCTGAATCTCACTTAGGAAAATAAAGTCTTTTCTATCACTAAACCAGCATGGCCACATTTCTTCCCTTCAGGAAGTGGAGGGGCTCCCTGTTGAATTGTTAATACCTTTGTTTCTTTTTTTTTTCTTTCCTGCACCAATGTGTTCAATATTTGTTTGAATAAAGCTCTTTTACAGGAGATTGAGCTGAATAATATAGAGCTGAGGTTCAATGGAGTTGAATTCCCAACCTATTTCTTATCCTGTCCTTTCTTTATTAGAGCAAGAAAACTAGTTTAAAACTGAAAAAAAAAAAAAAAAGAAAAACAACTTGCAGGATCCTTTAACTTTTTCATTGTTCTCTGCAGTAACCAGTGTTTTCTTTGGAAGCGATGAAACCATAGAGTTTTATGCAAAACTTTATGTAGTTTCTGAGTGTTTTATTGACCTGTAGTTTTGGCTCATTAGCTCAATTCATTGTAATTATGCCTAGTATTTATGGAAGATTCTTTCCAGCCCCCTTTTTTCCCCACCCTCTTCTCCAGTAATTGTTTTTTAACCAGATCTTACCTTTAATAGTTCAAAAGCAAAGGAATAGCTTAAGGAATACACTCTATTGGACCAGTTTTTATTTAGTTTAAACATCTGTTGCTATTTTCCTTTTTCTGGAAGTTAACATTTGTAACACTAAAATAAACACACACAAAATGAAGAAAAGAAAAGCAAAACTTCGGTGGTGTTTATAGTGAGGTGTTTATATCCCAATGGTTTAAAAAGTATAAACACTGGCAACATCTGCACCGAACTCAAAGGGTGTTTTAGAGATGCCTACAGATCTTCCAGGCCTCTGCCATACTATTTATTTTATAAGTGAGTTGTGTCAGCAGTGATGGATCTTGTCTTTTCAAAGACACTGCTGCACTAGTAACTGTGTTGACAACCAAGTCCCCTTTCAAGCCCAATTAATTAGGATTTACTGAAGTTCACACTTGAACTACTTATAAATAGATGCCTTCCTGAAAAGTGCTTTTGAAGATGTAGGATAAGATACAAGTATGTTGTATGGTGGGAAAATAGGCTTGGAATTTTGGAGGAAAGGATGATGGGCCACAGGAAATAGATGAGATGGGTTCCTTGTTCCTTTGGGTTCTCTCTTGAAACACTTGTTTTTGCTTGTTGAGGTAATTGGTGTGCTGGTGAAATGTGTCAGTGTAATTTTATGAGGTTTACTAGTGATTTTAATCTTTCACCTCTGGCACAAGCCATGGAACTACATGCCATTGATTTGTAGCTGCAGCTTGTGGATAAGAGATGTACTGGGACATCAGAAACAGGGAAAGTCCTTCCACCACGTGCGTTTGGCAGCCCTTTAGTTCAACATGGAGTAGAAGAGTATAATTTTCATACCAAGACAAGTCCTGCTTTTTGTTGCCCAGCAAGAGTCACAAATAGCAATTTGGTGTCTGTAAGCTCCAGGCTGCTGAGCTAATGCCAGCCCTGGGATAATCTGCCTTGGCTGGTAGGTGCAGGAACCTTCCAGGAACCTCAGCTGTGTCTTCATCTCACTCTGCTCCCAGGTTGTGCCATTCCTGATCATGCTGCAGGGAGTGTGAAACGTTGTTCAGGTGCTGTTCAGGTCATAAACCACACTGGTGATTTATGTGGAGGTCTGGGGGAAGAGGGTAAATGGTGATAACATAGGTGGGATCTGCTTCATGGACAGAAAAGTGTCCCTTTGTGAGGCTGGGGGTTCTGGAAGTTCTCCCATTAACCTTTCAGAAGTGATGGTGTGTTGCAGATTTACCTTTCAGAAGGGATGGTGTGTTGCAGATTTACCTGACTGCCTTGCAGATGGAACCTGAATTCAAGTTGACTCTTTTCCCAACCACAGAACTATTTTTTATTTTTGTGCTGTGATGTTGGCATTTGATATAACACTGGCACAGGTTGCCCAGAGAGGCTGTGAAGTCTCCAAAGCCTGTGTGGACATGACCCTGAGCAACCTGCCCTAGTTGAGCCTGGTTTTGGGTAGGAGGTTTGGACTAGATGACCTCTGGAAAGTTCTGCACACTTGTAATTCAAACAGCCACTGCCAGGAAAAGGATTATAGCCAGACATGAGGTGAGAGGGTTTTTGAAAGGGGTTCCATAAGTTGAACCACAGAATAAAGCCATTTCCTTCCCTCATGACTGTTTGTTTTACACTGATAATTTGTGTCCTTTTGAGTGTTTTCTTAATCTTATTACTAGCTTTGAGCACCTCGTGATGCCTCATGATAATCTCAACTCTGATTAGTGCTTTTGGAGGGAAATCTGAATTTTAATGACATGGTGGGGTTTTTAACAAGTTGCATGAACAGGAACATTTGAGTTTTGTTTCCCTCTCCAGTGAAAGAGAATTTTTAAATCATTCAAATAGGAATGTTTAGCCTTCACCATTGGGAAAATGACAGTTATATATCAATGATCAACCATTTGAAGCAATTTATTATAATATATTTGGTGCAATAGGAGAAGAAGAAATAATTAGAGAACTGTTGACTCAGCATGTGGATGCTGATTTTTAGCACAAATACATCTGATACTCTCCTGCTAAACATTTGCTTCCAGTTATCAACAATGACCAGTTTAATGAGCAGTGCTTTCATATCATTGTTTTCTTCCTAATGAGCTCAGGGACATCAGAAAACTCTTGGGACACTTCTGTCCTCTCTGAGGTGCAAAGGCCATGGAGCAAAACCATTGTGTACCAGCCTGGCATTCCCAGGGCTTGGGATCAAATGTCAGGCACTTGATCCAGGCATGTATTCAGAGGTAGAACATCTGCATCTTGTTTTGCAATGGAAACTCACTTAACTTCAGCTTAATATTCTTTCTCAGAGAGCCTTGTGTGTGAGGTAATGGAGTGCTCTGAGTTAAACAAAACAAATCACAGGTGATCCTGCTCTTTGACTCCATCCAGCAAGTTTTGGCTGCTGGTTTCCAATAGAATATGGATGAGGAGGTGCAGTCTCCAAGCAGATTTGGTTCATTCTGTTGTTTATCCGAGGGAGTGTGCAGATGGTTGTGTGTTGGAAGGCAGATTTCTGTCTTCCTTCCTCTCTCTCCCAGTTTCAAATGCTTTGGGTTATTACTGCATTCTCAGGGCTGGAAGTGCTGTGCTGGGAAAGGTATAAAGAAATGCAATAAGATGCTAAGAAATCCCCCAGGCATGTTACAAGACTTGGAGCACTCAGAATAGTTATACAGAGTTCCCTGGACACTCCAGAAGACTGGATTTTTTTTAATGAAGAAAATTGGATCCAGATTTCTAGAAAAACACCCCTTTTTGGTTTCAGGACAGCTTACATTAGTTAGTGGCATATTACATAATTATTTCACTGACTTCCTGTAACAATGAAGTGGTGCTTGGCCCCAGCCCTGAGCTTGCATAGCTGTGTCTTCTCAGGGCACTGCAAGGCATCCTGAATATGTGTCTGCCTTCCCCCAAAGGCACTTCACATGGCTGGTGTCAGACAAGGAGCCTGACACAGATTCTGCAAACTTCATTTGCTTTTTAATGAAATGCAACGTGTTTTCTTAAGTTCTGAAGAAGAGTTTCCATCAGCTTTCTGTGCTGACCTTGCATTTTTCTCTGGGTTTGTAACATCGGTTTCTCCTATTAACTTGAAAGTTTGGTTTAGTTTCTAAATATATGAAATGACTTTAACACTATTCTTCTGTTAGGAATGGGATAAAAATCTTCATGGTGAATTAAGTGTTCTTATTTGTAATGCAGTGTAACATTGCTGTTCAAAGCCATGTAAATTAAGATGCACCTACAGAATGTTCCCCATTTATAGAACATTCTGTGGGTTTTGCTTTTTCAATGTCTTTTATCTTCAGGAAATAACAAAGAGCCCCAACTTCACAATTGGGCTTTTCTTACTCATTTCCTCCTAGCATGAAGTTGGGAATATCCTCTTTAACTGACATCAAAATTCAGTTTGTTTTCCTCATTCATCAAAGGCAGGATAGATTTAGGTCATACTTAACTTTTTTTTTCCCCCCTGGAGTTCCGTTGTTCTCTTCACCCTGGATGCTAGTTCAGCATTTGTACTGAGGACTGAAACTAGGAAATTAAAAACCTAAATATAATAAGAGTGTAATCCCATAACTTCCAGTAGATAAGATAGGCAGCATGGTTTTTTTTCTGAGATAAAAGGTAGTGAGGTTTGTGGCAGTAAGTCGAATTCTGTGTTAATGAGCAATTTGCTTAAAGGCTGTAACTTGTTACTCACAAGTTAAATTTGTTACAGTGCCAGGTCTCTTTGGATATAAATCCAGGGATTTTAGGAGACATTGAAAAAGCTTAAATTGCTCCAGAGTTTGAACAATGCACTGTATTGTATGGAGAACTGTTAGAGAAAAAATAAATCTTAAACAACAGTCTTCATTGTGTGGCATCTAAAATTATGAATGAAAAAGTTCATCCATATGTATTGGGCTTGCCTTTTTTTAAATATCTGCTTTGCATGAAAATAGTTGTCTATTAATTTCTTCTTGAGGATTAATACAGATGGGCCTTTATATTTGATTTTGGCTGAATAGGCTACAGAGTTTGAACATGCTGCATGCAGACAGTGTGCCAAGCAATTTAGCAAAGTTGTTTACACTAACAATAATCCAGCAGGACAGAGCCTGTAATTTCTCCCTGATAATAGTATGAGGTAGTGGTGAACACAAGTTTGTGGAGGAGTGTTTACAAAAATGGCATTATACTTTCTCAACGTTAGAGTCACGGGTGGTTTTGGGTTTAATTTCTGCTTTAAAGGCAGCCAGTTTTCCCTTCATCCTGCAGCCTGTATCATCTCCCTGGAAATTGCTTTACAAATGAGCCTGGAGAGATAGCTGGACACACAGAGGCTTTGTTCCCTTCCCTCTGGGTGACAGCCCTGCCTGTGGGGAATGGCTGACTGGGATACAGCACTGCTGCCACTGTGCTCCCTTGGCATTCCCTGGAGGCAGATTGCCCTGCTTCATCTGGCACCTTGGGTTAGCAGAGAGAGGAGACACTCCTGCCTGTCTGCACAAGTGGATTTATGGTGTGGGGCCTTGGTGGGACAGAAAGAGATGGATCATCCAGTGCACTGAACAGGCCCTTGAGCTCTTCCTTAGGGTTATCTGTGCCCACTTGTAAACCTCGTGGTACACACGGGGGATTGTAAGGTAGCACAGGCTTGGAGCACTTCAGCTCATGGAATATTCCGAGTTGGAAGGGTCCCACAGGGATGGAGTCCAGCTCCTGGCCCTGCACAGAACGTCCCAACAATCCCATCAGGAGCCTGAGAACATTGTCCCAGCCCTCCTGGAGCTGTGGGGCTGTGCCCACTGCCCTGGGGAGCCTGGGCACTGCCCACCCACCCTCTGGGGGAAGAACCACCTTTTCCTAACATCCAACCTCACCCTCCCTGGCACAACTTCAGGCCATTCCCTTAGAAAAGGCCATTCCTTGTTAGGAAAGACCTCTGTACAGCTACTGCTTGTGTAACCTTGGTGAAGTTGAGGTGCTGGTGTTCCCGAGACCAGCACAGCAAGTCATCCAGAAACCTCAGTGAGGTGGTGGGTCTTCATCAAAGATCTTTGGAGACCTAGTTTTAATGGGAATGTCAGTCCTGAAATCTCAGGGTAAGATGGGTGATGAGCACAAAAGTGTGAAAGGAGGTTGGAATGTTTCCTTACCTGAGTTTCATGGCACTGTTTAGTATCAGATTTAAAAGTAACACTTTCCTTTTTTTCTTTGCTTTTGAATTTTATTGTTGCTAGTGTTAAAAACAAGGACTTGTTAAACGTGGTAGCACGTGGTGCAGTCCAGCTCTTCCCTCCCTAAATGTTATTTTGTCTTTGGAGGAAAAGCTCATCTTTGGAGGAAAAGCTCCTCCACAATGTGGTGTACATGGATGAAGGTAGATAATATTTGGGATAAAGTGGAATGTTACAGCCTTTGTGGCATACAGGGGGAAAGGGAAGGGTGTCTTCAGCAGGCAGGTGCCAGCTTAGTTCCTTCTTTTCATGATAGACCTTGTTACAAGAGTCTCTGATTGTTTAAAGTCATGTTCTTTTTCACTCCTCATCAGTTTGGAGTGTTCTGTGTCAGCTGTGAGAACCAGGCACTGTAGGGTATAACTTTCCTCCTATTCTTCCAAATGTTGCTAGCAGGTTCCAGGAAATATATTTGCTCTCCCAGGAAAAGTTTGGAACCAGTTGTGTTTAAAAAGCAGTAGTTTTTCCTGGAAACCCATTTGACAGGGCAGGCTTGGAAACCACTCAGCACTGCATTTCTCTTGTTTGTGAGACTGAATATTTATTCCTCAGCGTGCAGAAATAGGCTTTTTTTTTGCTTTTAAACATGGGTTGTACTTAGATATGAGAGAGATTTAGTAGATGAGCCTCTCTTTTTTTTTTCTTCCCAGTATAAGAATGGCACTGCTGTATGGGAATATAAGCCAATATTGGAACCTTTATTCTGTTTTATTTGAACTAAAAATCCCAGAACAGCATATTGGCAATAGTTACCATCTACAAAGTGCTCAGCCCAGCCATCTTTTGCATAAGAGTGAAAACCAAAGCTGCTAAATGGATTTTTTGGAATAGCTGTTGTCTTTGGGGAATAAGTGAGTATTTACTTGTTTTACAAATGGCACCAACACACTGTGGTTGCACTTTAGAAATGATATTAGGACTTTCAATTTGGTTATTTAATTGCCAGTATTTAGTAGATCTTACTTTTGAAAGTAAATTCAGATATTTATAAAATTAGCAGATTTTGACACTTTCAGAGCAGAACTTCTCAGAGAATTAGGGTTTCTTGGCTCCAGATTGCTAAATTGGAGTTGTTTTCTCTATGATGCTTTTGCTAATTGTAATTAAATGGCCTCGTAAGGAAAATTAAGATTGTCCAGGCAAAAGGAAGCTATTTCTCTGAATCTGGATTATCTGGGAAGATCAGTAAATGCCACCCAAGAGCTGGCCAAGTAAAATAGCACTATTTACTTGTTCTGTTTATATTCTTTGGAAAGTCATATCTTGTAAAGCAGGAGCTCCAGATAAAGTGCTCTTAGCATATAGAGAAAGAATCTGACATAACCATGGCACCCCCTTTGTGGGGGTTTTGTGCAGAACACACCAGGTGAGGATGGTGTGGGGGAAGTGCTGTATGATTCATACAGGGCAAGTTTGAACCCTGCCAGTTCCTTGGGTTTAGTATCAATATTTATGGCATTGCAGGGGATTTTTTAGTTTGGTTTTTTTTTTTTTAAGATGCTTCCTTGTGCTCTGGATCTTTCCTGTGTCCTCCTCAGGCACCTGGAGTGCATTGGTGCTTGTGTAACCCCCACCCTGCAGTTTTCCTGCTGGGGCAGCCACTGTGTGGTTGGCAGAGCTGGGATCTCCTGCACTCAGCTGGGGGAATGCTGATGTGCACACTTGTCCTGCTGAACACTCCAAAACCAGGGGCTGCACTTCATCAGGGCAACACTTTGCTCTTGTCTTGCTGGGGGTGTCACACCAAAGGTGTCAAAAATAGGAATTCCAGCATTAGCAAGGGTGTTTACAGTGGTTTCTGGATCTTAGGAAATGCTTCTCTCATTGGTGTCATATAATCAATGTATTTAACTCAGCTCATCAACCAAAAAAAGTTGAAAAATTAAGTTATCTTCCTTTAAAAATCCTTAAAAGTCCAGTTGTCTAAGACTGTAACTGCTTTGAGGAACAGTAAGTCTGCCTTAATAGCTAATGTGAGTTTGTAGCACAGTAAATTGAACACTTCCCTATTTGATTTCAAGTGTCTCTCAATGGGTCCATTTAGAAACAAGTATGATAACAAAGGTTTTATTACTCATACATGTATATATTTTTAATCCTCTCTGCAGAATGCTAGTTCTCACAGAAGCCTAGTTAATTCAGCTTTTAGCTACCCCCATGAAATAAACAGTGAATGTTATCCTTATATACAGAGAGGAGAAAGGAGCTGTAATTGGTGGAATTCACAGAAGTCAGGGATAAAGATGACAGCAGCATTCCAAGTGCCTCAATTGTAATATTTTGCCATAACTGCTAAACCTTTCTGTGACCTGTTAGTAAACTAAAAGTGCTTTTACTTGTTTGGGATGTGCAAATAAAAATTGTCATTAATCAGCTAAGCAGATAAAAACTCTAAAGCTTGGACTGATCCTTGTTTTGTGCTCAGCAGTCATGGAGGGAAAGCAGGAGCTGCTGGACTAAAATATTGTAACTGGTTCATGTGTAGTGTTCCCCTTCTAAACTGAGGTGATGGAATGTGTCTCTGTAGTAGTTGAGTCATTATAGATGATAAAAGGAAGGAACCTTGAGAGACAACAGTGGGATTTTACAGACTGTGAGTTCCCCTGTCTGAGCCACAGGCCCTCCTCAGGTATGTTCTTTTAGACTAGGGGCCTGTTGAGTTGCAAAAAAGGAATGTGCCCATAGAAGCTGGCAGTTGATTTTTACATTCTCTTCAGAAGATGAGTTGGAATAAGAAAGTCCAGTGAAACAGCAGTCCAGCTGGGATCCTGCACTGCCCAGCTCAGCAACAGCCAAGCTGAGAGCCCATTTCTGACCCGAAGCAGTGCTTCCAAAATTTTAATTAATGCAGTATCTTACTGCCCCCCAAATTGCCATTTTTTTTCCATTAAAAGCTTTGCGATGTTATTTAACAGTGTCTGCTTAATTATGGGGTGGGACACCTTCAGTGTGTGAAGAGAGGTCTGCAGAAATGTTTAGGGTGGTTGTTGTTCAGATGAGATGGGGAAGGATTTAACAGATAATTCACTGGGGAGTATAGTGCAGTGAGAGGTTTCATTTCTGGGTGTGAGTGGTGGGTCACAAACACATGACTGGCATTTTTTGTTACCTTGGGTTTATCAACCCATCTGCCCTTCGCTGTGTTTTGTCAGGAATGAGTTGCTTCTGCAGCTTTGAAATAAAAAGACAAGGAGCCTGGAGTTAAGTTAATCAGAAGGGAGATCAGCTAAAGATCTAGTAGGTATATGAGGAGGAAGACAGAACCTAATTAAAGGTCTTGAGAATCAGAGTGTAACCTTGGTACTGCTCACCCCTTCCAACCCCATGACTGTCAAGATAACTTCAAAAACAAATTTCTGCTCGTTCCTTGTTTTTCCAAGAGTTGTGGAAGACCTGCCCTCGGTGCCCAGAAAACTGTGAGAAAGGCTGCCCTGGCAGTGTGTGATTTCTTGGTAGCAAACACAATCCCTCCCTCTGTGTTCCCTGCCTTCGCTTCCCTTGGAGACAACCCTGATTGTAAGTGACCCTGCAACTTGGCCCCATAAACCACCTCCTGCTTGTGAAATAAACCCAGCCCTGAGCTGGGCAGTGCTGCCCTCCATCCCCTGGCACCACGGGACACCTTTTACCCCTGTGACACCCCCAGCACTCTGAGCTCTGACTCTCGGAGTGGGTGGGAGTGTGAATTCAGACCCACTCCCTTCATCCTTTTGGGGAGGAATTAATAATGTTCCCTGCTACCAAGTTTTGCACAACTGAATCTTCTAGTGGAGTAACAGTTTTCAAGCTTTTGTACTCTGTGGTTGCCTAAATTTTTTTCTGCAGAAAAAATTTTCTGCTCTTCATAGTGATTTTTTCCCCACTAAAATTACTCATCACAGTTGCATGTCATGAACCCAAGATTAAAAACTGCTGTGTCAGAGGCACAGAGTTAATTTTATCTTTTTCCTTAGTGATGCTCTGTGCCTCTTTGTTTTGGAAGGCAGTCCTGAACCATGAACAGAGGTAATATTTTATAGCTTTTATGTATATTTCTTTATACCAGCACCCTGGAGAAATTATATGGAATCTTTTCCTCTGAATCTCACGAGATGTGCTGTTCTCTGGGCTCTTCTAAGAGGTGCAGCCTTCAGAGTTCTTGGTTATTAAAACACTACATGTGAGCAACAGCTGAGGGAGACTTATGTCTCAGAATAACAGAGAGCCAGTGGGTTGAAGGCTCTGAGTTACCCACCCTTGTAGGGTTTGTGATGAGCTGAAATCATTCTCTTCTGCTGGGTCACAGCTCAGCCTGCAGCCCTGCACATGAGGACCTGGCAGGCTGACACGTCCTCCTCATTTTCCATGGAAAGAGCACAGTGAAAAGAGGATCTTGTTTCCCAGTGAATGGCTGCTGTGGTTTGGTGCTGGGCTCAGAGTGCCTCACTGCCCTGCACAGTTGTCACTGCTCCCTTGCTTTCCCTCTGTAAGAAGGGATTTTGTTCTCTACAATGGGTTCTTTGTGGGAGATGGGTTGGGATTGTTGTGCCTCTCTGTGGATTAAAGGCTTCACTACTGTGCCCAGCGTGGTCACAGGGGCTCTGTGTCCCTCTGCCACGGGCTGCCAGCAGGTACCACAGCCACGGTGGGAATTGGAGCTGTTCCTGTCTTCATTAGGTCTGATTAATTGGCTCACTTCACATCAGTTTAGGGGGAGAAGTTGGTCACCTGTTTGCTGCTCCTGGGGATCCCATCAGGGAACTGGGCACTGAGCACCAGAACACTGACCCTGCTCCATCCAAATCCACTCTCAAAGGAGCCCCCCACGTGTGCACGTCTTTTACCAACGTTCTGAATGCATTTGCTTTTCTGTTTGTATGTTTCTGTCCCCTCTTGAGGGCATTTTACCTTCCAGGCAGGGAATTAGTGGAAAAATAAAATGAGAATAAAAAATGTTGCTTGGAAGTGCAGTATCAGATTTCACAGCTCTTTTAGAAAGTTCATTTTGTTGATTCTCAGAATTTTTCCACGTGTAGCCAAGGAAAATAGTGTGAGAAAAGGTTTTCAGAGCATGTTTATAGTAAACTACAATAAAAGTTTGTAGTATTTCTAAAAACAGGCTCCAGTTGAAATAAGTGGATTTTTTTTTTAACCTTTGCATAGCACCTTTTGCTTCAAATCCTTATGAATTTGTTTGATTTAGTCTAATATGACCCCATTACAAGTGAGCATCTCAGAATTAATGCTTTAAGCACAGTTGCTGTAGAACATACTGAATCTGCAAGGGACACTGATTACCCAGTGCAATAGAGTTTAATTTGTGTTACAGGATCATATCCATGAAATACCAACCATTGAATCAGCAGGGAGTGTTTCAGACCTGAGTATCCACTTGCTGTCCACTAACAGGAGGAATTACTCACATTTGAGCTTTCACAGATTGATTTTCCTATTTGTGTCTTTGCCATCTCATGAAAACATAGTTATAAGGTATCATTTAGTATGTTGAAATACTGATTAAGCCCCTGATCTACCAATTTCTTCTGTTGTGACCTTTCTGTGCCTTTGATTTGCTTTTGAAATAGATGGCAGGTCTTGTAGCTTAGATTGTTTCACCTAAAAGACAGGCTGGTATTTGATCAGTTTAGCTTTGCCATCTTTTATGTAGCACAGTAAGTCATTTAACTGGGTAGTGACAAAGGAAAGGACACCTAGGGCTGGAAAGAACATCTTCAACATGTTGCCTTGGTCATATTTCATTCACTTTTTTTTTTTATTGATAGTGTTTTTACATTTTTAATTACATTATCACACTGGTAAAAGTAAATCTTGCCTGGCAACTTTTAAAATCCACTTAGCAGAAGTGTGAGATGATGACATACAATTGTTCTGCAAATAAATTCAAGGAAGCTGCATTCTGATGATATTTATTATTTACACTTTGCATGGTGATAGTTTTCATCACACGTTGTGGAATTATTTTCTCTGTTGGGATTCCTGTACCCTCAGCATGGGGTTTGCTCATGTGTATCCCACAGTCATTCCAGGAGGTCACAGGGTGGGAATGCAGTGTCTCCATGGCACAGCCACAGACATTTGCTGGGAATCTTTAGAGGTTTTGAGTGCACAGAGGAGAAAACGTTACCCAGCACTGAGGGGACTGCAGAATACCAGTATCATGTACAGAGGGTGGTGCAGGGATGCACCACAACTGCTTTTGACAATGCAGGATGTTTTGCCAGGGAATTAAATGGATCATGTATCTTTTGCTGCCCAGTAAATACAAATGTCATGTTTGTTAAGCAAACAGAGGAACGTGAAATGTAGTGTTTCCTGCAGCAAATGTAAATGATACTTGTCTCTTTGCCTTCCTCCCCCTTTCCTCCCCTGCTGTGTTTGGGATGCCCAGGCTGCCTCCTGCCCTTGGAGCTGGGCTTAGCACAGAGCTTGAGTCTTTGGGAGCCTCTGCAGTGCACTGAGCACACACACAGTTAGAGCTGTGGGGATTGGGAGTCCCTCCTGACTGACTTTCAATGATCCATCCAGGTTTTTCCTGGGAGAGCTGGCAAAGGAATGCTCCTGGGGAGGCACCCTGCTTCCTGAGCAAAACCAGCCTCTGCCTGCAACATGGAGAAACCCTTTTTTGACATTGTATTGCTGACAGCCCTGGTGCTGTTCATCTGGAGATGAGTGTGGTGCAGCATTGATTACATTTAAATCTTGTCTGCCAGATAATTGGAATCTTACTTTGGCCATAGTTGACATGAGTACAGGTACTCTAAGCAGAAGAAAGGAACATTTTTTCAGAGTTTTGTGAGAGTTACCTAAATGGGACATTATCATAAAGGGGGATCTGCAAATCTCTGAAGTAATCTCATGCTCTACAGTTAGACCCAAGCCTAATTTCATTGTTGGGTGGGAACTGAACACAGCCCCACATTCACAACTGTTGAGGTGTGAAAATTGCAGTTTGACAGAGGAAATAATAAGGAGCTCTGCCAGCCCAAGGCATTAAAATTTATTCCATCCTGCTTTCTTTGTGCCTGTGTGCTGCCCTTCTTTTTCCATGCCATCCATGTCTTGCCTGCTTACCAAGGAAACTCCCCCAGCTGGTACCTGGTTGGCACAGGAGAGAATTTTGCAGACATTAAGACATTAGCAGAGACTTTTTAATTATCTTACGTGTTTGTGAAGTATTTTGTAGCACTGAATCAGTTATCCACACAAGCCAATTGATGTAGCAGGGTATACAATGCTGTTTTGTACAGCTGTGCTTTTACAATGATGAGAGAGAATATAAGATGAGGTGGTCACTTTTTTTCACAGTACCTTTGAAGGAGCAGATATGGTTATAATTGGCTTTGAGGAGGCCAATTTGCCACTTTCTGCCTGTTGCAATGTAGCATTTGGTGTTTAATGCAGCATTGGCAAGACTTACTAAGTGGAAATCTGCCCTAATCTGTGCTCCTCAGTTCTGATCAATTATAGCTTTTTGAAAGGATCCTCAAGTGATGCCACTGTACCTGAATTGTGGCTCCTTTATGCAGAGTTTTGAAGGAAAAAGGAGGAGAAGTGGGTGGAGGGGATTGAAGCAGAGGTCACTATTTGATGTTCTTCCCTGCAATGTCAAGTGTAACGTGTCCCTCCTTGGCAGGCACAGCCAGATGGAGCAGCCAGGATGGAATAGTCAGTTTAATCACTGGATTTTGGCTTTGGCCATGGATTTTCTGGCATTCAAGTCTCTGCACAGTGGTAGCCAGAGCTTGGTTCCAGGACGAAGTGCTTTTCATATGTTTTATAAATGGAGGTGAACAGGCTTTTGCCAATTTTTCTTCACATGTGTATGTGGTTTTTTGGTTTCCTAAATGAGTTTTTTGTTGTCATACCAAAAAGTCAGTAAAATATGTGTCAGATAAGTGAATCAGTAAGTTGGCTGCTGAAAGAAATCTATCAATTGTAATAAAAAAATATTTCCAAGGTCTGATTTCATAGCAGCATTTTTTGATTAGACCGTTGCCATTAATACTTAATTTTTTGTTGTTCTGTAGTCTACTGTTTTATTATGCTCTCCAGATAGGCCTATTTAATGTACTCTGAAGGAAATACAGACTACTGTGAGTGTTTACAGTGTTTAACAGACTACTTCCCAGAATTTAGTCTTATTTAAGCTCAGCTTAAATCGTATCTTTTGTAGAAACAACCCAGAAATAAAGTAGTGGTACAAAATGATGGTTTCACATAAGGGATTTTGTTTGTTTGTCTGAGAGGGGGTTGTGGAAGTGTTCAACAATTATATAAATAATATAATTTTAACTTCTTCTTAGGATGTCTTTTATGGTAACCAGGGGTTTCCTGCAGAGGAGCCTGAATGGATTAATTCATTGTCTTCACTCAAGCAAGTGAAGCAAATCTGCCTTAAATTACACACTTTTAGGATTGTGTGTAGTCTGTTCCACACAGATCTAATTTTGGGGAATTTCCCAGTTTCAGGGCTATCAATCCTCTTCCACTGTACAGTTTGCTGTGAAGTAACACCCAAACCAGGCAGCTGCCAACATCTGCACATTGATTCTCTGGTGCTGTGTTGCAGTTCTTCTGTTTTGATAACTTATTTTGATGACTTGCTGAATTGAGTAATTTGTGGTGACTTCCCTGCTTGGTATTTGATATCTCAAATCATGTGATTTTGTGTGTGTGTGTGTGCACAAATTGGAATTTTTATGCCATTTATCCCAATTTATGTTGGCACAGACTGACTTCTGTGTTTGAGATAGTGGAAGAAAACATGTGATAGTTTATAAATTCATTCCAGTCTATTTGTGTTTTAATATAGGAATAGGAAATAAAATAAATTTTATTTTATCCATTTCCCACATAAATTGCTTTTTTGAACATCTTGGCTTTTTTGGCAGAATTTTTTCATATGTCATGAAGGTTAAATTTTCATCTTGAATCAGTAGAGTAAACTGTCCTTGGAGATCTTCATGTAGTACTCATTCCTGGGAATCTGGCCCTAGGAACATGAGGCAACTCCTGTTTGCTAATGAGAGTTTGTCTGCAGGTATGGAAAGGGTAATTAAAGGTGTAATGCCCCTTAATTAAAACCTGTTAAATGCTCTTGCCCATGATTTTATTAATTAATGCTGTGGCCTGAGGTCATGGTAATTCAATCCAAGACCTTAAAGGGAAGGACCCTGATGACAAACACCACAGCTGAGGAATTTGTTAATTTTTTCCGAAGTTAATAAACTTGCCAGGAATTCACTCTGGTGGACACATCCATTTACCAGATGGAGAACAGAAAAGTGAAATGGGCAAGGGCAGTGCCGGAATTTTCTTTCGAGGAGTTTTATTTCCATCTCTGTAAGGTCTGTATCATGTCAATCTTCAGCTGGAAAGATGAAGCCTTTCATTTGTGGGAGGTAATTAATGCTCAGACTTTGTGCATTAATAGTGGCCAGCAGGAGAGAGGAAATGGGGAGGGGGGATAGGATATGGTGGTGCTGTCTGTGCACTGGGGCTGCTGGGCCAGAGGAAGGAAGCTAGCTGCCAAAATAGTGTATATTTTTATTTCCAGGCTTTGGTGACTCCTGCAGTTCTCAGTCACATTTAAGACTTCTCTGGTGTCTTGCTATCAAATGCACACGTGTGAAAACATGACTTTTGCTGTTGTGCTGTTTGTGTTGCGGGGCCGTCCCGGAGGGGAGCTGTGGGACAAAGGCAAACAGAGCTGGAGATGCAGTGTTTGCAGAGAGCTGTCCTGGTGCTGGCTACATCTCCTTTGCATGTGTTCATTGGAACCACTTTCAGTTTGGGCTGGGAAGTGGTTAAAATAAAGGCCATTCTTGCTGAGTGCGTGGACTGGAGTGGAGGGAGAGCAGTGCTGCTCTATAGGCAGACACTACGTCACGGTGTTATCTTTGTTTAGCTTGTCTGTGCTTTATCATGTTGCCCAACAGTTTTAATAAAAAAAGAGAGAGAGAGGTGGAAAAAAAAAAGGGGGGGGGACTGGTATGAATAGTTGTAAGTAGAATATCTGAAAGCAGCAAATCTGGAGTGCCTTACACCAGCTGCTGACTGAGACAAAGAGGAGCATTATGAGAGGCACAATAAATGTGTTTGCTATCTCTGCTCTCAGTTGCAGGGCAGACACAAGCCGTCACAGTAATGAATTTGGAAGACTGGAGTTTGGACTTGGGGAATTTTATAAAACACAGTTGTTTTATCAGAGTGTTGTCTTGCCAGCTGTGTGAGGAGAGTCTGGTTTCCATGGAGTGTGGTCAGCTGGGGGAGACAAATCGAGTCCCTGAAACAGCATTTGGGGCAGCAAGTCTCCTCTGTGGTTTCTCCCTCTCTGCTTTAAATTCAGGTTTGGTAAGGAGGAAAGTAGTGGGGAACGAAGTCACCATCTTAAATAAAGAGCAGTTTTAGCCCTATCCAGATGTACAGGCCACATGAGAACTCATGGTGCCACAGAAATGCAGTATGTGAATTTACAATTTATCCCTATAAATAATGTAGAGAGATTTTTCCTCTTGATCTTACCCTGTTGTCTGGGCCTGTGTTTGGCTTTGTTCTGCTTGCCTGATGTTGGCAGGATGAGCTGGACACGATGCTGAGCACTGGCCACCTGAACCCACTCCTCAGTGTCTGCCAGTCTGTCCTGTAAGAGACTCCCACCTGTTCAAAGTGTCGTTAATTTGATTAATTTTGGCCACATTCTGCTATGTTTAGCTGAAGGCCTTGGTGCTCCCTGCATAATTAGGAAAATGCATTACCAAATTTGACAGGCTTTAATTAGAAGCCATTCCTTTCTTTGCTAAGTTTCTTTAAAATGGGTTTCTTCTAGTGTACAATAGAATGTTTACTGGATTTGGTACTTAGGCTGGATGTTAATGTGTAAGTGCTGTTGTTACCGTGCATATAAGACATGGAATTTTTTATTTTTATTTTTTTTCAAAGAAAAAATCCCACTGAGCTCATGGTATAGTATCAGGCTCCTAGCTGCTGTTTGGGAAAAAAAGGAAAAGTTTCTAGTTTACTCAATTGAACAATGTCTAGAGATTTTTGTGGTGTTTTGGTAAACACCCAAGTAAGCTTTCTATGGATATTTAAATTGCCTGTGTTCCTGTCAGGAGTTGCTCAGAAGGCAGTAGGAGTTAGGTGCCTACATGGAATTTGTAATTGCTGTAATGGAATTTTGTGTTGGAGTCCCCAGAAGTGATCAGAGATACTGCATGGAGAAGAGTGATTGCAAACGAGTAGGAGGACAGTATCACTAACCTTAGGTGGTGAAAGCTTTCTCTTTTGACATCAGGATTAACTCAGTTTTTCTCAAAGACAGAAGGGAGGGAGATTCCTCGTGGAGAGGAACTGGTATGATGTGGTTTACTTCTAAAGTTTAGGATATGAACACTCTGTAGGTGGAAGTTTCTACTGGCAAAATACAAAGGCTGGATTGAAAATGCAGAAGTTTGCTGGTCTGAAGACTATTTCTATGAGAGTCTTTTTGACAAAAGCTTCTCTCGTGACACTGGAGTGGTTGTGGGGGCTTCTCAGTTAACACTTTGGTTGTTTGGAACAGGAGAGGTCTGGATGTCTCCCCAAAGCATTTGCAGCAGGGCACAGTTTTTGCTATTTAGAGCCGAGATGGAAAGTTCCTATTTAGATTTGGTGCCAGAGTCTTTAATAGAAATCATGGCTTGTGGTGTATTATAGGTCAGTGTATATTTGCTAGTTTATATTATGCTGACTAAATTGGCAGAATGCTTATTTTTACTGGTAAACATTCAGGAGGTTTTCTCCTCGCTCCTTCATTTTCCAACAAAATGGTATTTGTCGTGTGTGGAATCAGGGCAGCATTTTATAAATCATCTGCCTCGGCGATGATGTGAAAATGTGTGGTGGCATACAAAGATTGCCATTGTCAGGTACCTCAGCGCTGTGGATGGAGTTAACTTGATCCTAATTTTAGGTCTGGAAATTATGGCTGTGTAGAAAACAAAATGCTCCTGGCAGTGTAGGAAAAATACAAATTTTAAACTCCAGCAAAAGCAGCTATTTCAAGGATATTACCAGAATAGGTAACCCTGGCTGATTTAGCTCCTCTCCACAAGCCCCCGATGAAGCCCCAAAAGCATTTTTTTAACATCTTTCAATCCCTACAAGGTCTAAATATGACCTGTGGGTGTAAGGATGTGAGTTCCAGTAAAGTCCATAAGTGCTGGTGAAGTGCAGCCCTGTGCTTCAGGCTATGCAAGTAGTGGGACATTTAACTGGAATTGGGAAGGTGCTGTGGTGACATTTTAATGCCTGTTTAGCGATGATATGTCCATGTATTTATGCACAGCCAACTCTGTCACTGATGGAATTATTTATACAGGGCTCCCATATGCTGTGAATGGCATTTTCTGCTATGTCTTAGGTTCTATAAGAATTTATAATCTACTGAGGAGTCTACCTCCAGTCTGCTCAGTTGAAAATTAGCATTATCCAGTTGAAATTCCGTGATTCTTGTGCTGAAGAATTGTGCTCTTGTGTTCATGGCTTCAAAACCACAGTTTTAAAGTATAGAAAAGGACATTTAAGGACATACTTAAAACTTGCATCAGCAATTTCCAATTTTTTCCCTAATTTTTGCCTCGCATAGTTATATACCAGACAAGCTTGTTTTGGACAGCTTTTTGTAAAGGGAATCATCTGAGAATCTGAACGTTTATTCGGTTTTAGATCTTGAATATTTGGCATAAATACGAACTGTAGCCCTGGAATTCGTAACCACAACCATAAGAGAAGGAACAAAGCTTGTTTCACTGCGAGTAGTCACGGTTTGCAGAGTGAGGTAATCAGAGCCCAGCGCTGGCATTGCAGCCTGTGACAAGGAACGTTTCGGAGTAAAAAAGCCGCTTCAAAGATGCGTGAGCTCAACCTGCAGCTCACCTGGGGCGAGCCGCCCCCTCCCTCTGCCGCCTTTCCCCAGCTCGGCCCGGCACCGAGCGCTGCCTGTGGGTCGGGGTGCCTTGTTAATGTGCCGGGGAGGGTTTTGGGGGTGTCTCCGTTGCTGTCCCCGCTCACGCCGTGTGTTCCCGCAGGTGAGGCCGCGCTGAGGGGCGAGCCCCGCATGCAGCCCCCGCCCGTGTCCCCGGCGCTCCCGAACCACCGCACGGGCCCCCCGCCCATCAGCCCCGGCAAGAGGAAGCTCAGCATGGACCAAGGGGACGAGGAGCCCGACTGTGAAAACGACCACGTCTCCAAAATGAGTCGCATGTTCAATCCGCATGTGTAAGTGCCCCGCCGTGCCGCGTTCCCTCCGTGTGCTCACATCGTGCCGTGCCCAAAAAACTTCGCGCTCGGTTGTCCCTTTGTTCCAGCTGCACAAAAGCTGCTGTGATTAGACGGGGCTCTCTTGTTTCCTTTTGTTTCCCTACGGCGTGAAGTAACAGGAATTAGCTCAGTTGAACTATTTATAGTAAAACACACGTATTCACCTTGCAATTTGTGCAGCATTGTTCAGTCGCGCTCCTTTGGCTCCCCCCGGCCCTGGGCGCTGTGTGTGGGTGGGGGCGGGGAGGCAGGAGGAGGAGGAACACAAGTGCTTTGCATTTTTTGGAGGCCGGGAGCTCGGGAGCAGCTGCTCCCGCCGTGCCCTGACAACTGGGCAGGCCGCACTTGGTGCCCAGCACCGCCGGGGGATTGCTGGGCGCCCTGACACTCACCTGAGGCAGGTGACACAGGTAAGGCGGTGCCGGCTGAGCAGCGTGTGTTGGGCAACGGGCAGATGCCGTTCTTGCAGCGTTCTCATTCCTGGGAAGGCGAGCGCGGTTGGCACGGGAGCGCAGGCTCGCGGAATTCCTTTCATTCCTGACTGGAGGAAGCGCTGGAGCAGCGCGGGGCAGCCCCATGCGTGTCCCTGCTGCCTCAGCTCCTGCAGCCCCGGCATTCCGCGCATTCCAGCTGCCCTGCGCTGCTCCGCAGTCCGGAGATGTGGACGGAGGTATTTGTCCTCCAGTAAATCACCGCAGTGTTAGTCACAGGCTGGGCCTGCAGTCTGCACTCTTGGAATTTGTTACAAATCAGGCATCCAGCACTGAAGTAATGCAAAACAATAAAAGCTCACAAGCAGAGAGAGGCTTCTCGTTTACAACATACCTCCCTCTTTCGCCTAAAAACTTAACTATTTATAGCCTTTCTGTGGAGCTGAGAGAGCTGCTGTTGGAAAGAACTGTGGGCTGTGTTTCTGTGGCACACACGCATGACACAGCCCAAGAGATTTATGGCATTTTTGAAACGTTGTGTAACTTTATGGGAAAAAGCGTGATTTTAATTTTTTTTTAACTCATTTTCTAGTGATGAAATAAAACACAGCTGGCAGTTACTTACATTATAGCACTTTATACAGTGGAGGCCATAAAAATAATGAAGTCTGAACCAACAGACTCGTGTGCAACCAAGGTTCAAAACTAAAAGATACAGGCAGTTATTTTGTGTGAGTTCTTGGATATATGTTAGAACTATCTAATATTTTCCAGTATGGTATATTTTTATGGTTTTACTAAATAGGTTCTGTGATTTTGTGTTTGAAACGTGCATCTTATAATAAAAAACACTGGTTTTCTGTCCGGTGTTCATGTGACTTAATCTGCTTAAATTGAACCATCTACTGGAGATGAATTGTAACCCAAAATAGCATCCACGAGGCCATCCTTTTTCTTTTTTACTTTGTAAGTTTGATCTGGCCATAGGAAAATATTCTTTCAGTGGAATATTACAAAACCTCAAACTTTGTGATACATCTGAAATAGCTAAATGTATTTCACATATATCAGAAAAGGTCACAAACACTCTTTAAATTTTACTCTTCATTTCCCTCCACCATCACCTTTGATTAGGGTTGTTTTTTTTTTAATGTTTTTCATCTTTTCCCTCTTGTTTGGATTACGACGTTCTGGTTTAACAACAGACATGAATTACTCAAACTTTGTGGAACTGTCCTAAGAATTTTGCTTTGGAGATGGAAAGTGTTTTAGAAGCTTGACTTGTTTGCACTAAAGAAAAAGACAGTAGGTTTGTGGAAAGAATTATTTTATGGAACACAATAATGTCAGTGACTTGGAGGTTCTAGAAATATAAGTTTGACAACATTCAGTAGAAAACCAAATCTGTAAGAGACGTGGAGTGTAATATGGAGAGACTAGATGGCACACCAAATATCTCTGGTGATAGCAAAGACATTCTGTGATTTGGACTATAAAGATAAGTTTGAGTCCCAAATGAGTCCAAAATTGAGTAAAAAAATGTATTTTGGACCTTTCAGGACCAAGTAACCTGAAAGCATAGGATGAAAAGGTGGTGATACAAAACCTGGGCACAGCTGCTGTGGTCACTGTTAGGGCTCCAGGCTGCACAAAGCAGTGTGTGAATCCATGCTCCTCTGGCTGAATGCCTCCAGTGATTCCCAGTGTCCACATGGGCACATCATTTTCATTTGGAAGTCAGTGCTTGGAAGACAGAAGCCTTTATAAACTTCCAGCAGCTCTTGTTCAGGCATTTGGGCCTTTGTGATGGCATTGGTAGAACTGGGAAGCAGTTGTGTCTTCATCCTCTAAACTCCAGCATCTCATGGTTGGAAATGTAATTAAATAGGACAAGAATTGTGTGCTTGGTTCATTATAGATGGTAGAACCTTTTGTTAGCAATTTGATCCTAATTCTTAAGTAGCAGGACCCCACTGTGCTTCAGTGAGAATGAATCCATTTAAAGGCTTTGGATGTTTTATTAGAAATCCAGTTACGTCAGCCTTTTGTTTGGAAAAGCAGTGCTTTGAGATATTCCCTGCTCAGGTGTAACTCCCTGAAGTGTCATCTGTGAGTGTATTTACTTTTATCATGGAAAACCACAACTATTGGAGTACAGGCTTGGAGCAGAGTGAATCAAATGCCATGGCAGGCTTACTGAGAGTTCTGAAATACGTAACAGAATTCCTGTGCAAAGAATGATTTATCAAAGGTTGTTTTTCAAAGGTGATTATAAAACATACTTGAGACCTTGAGGATTAATTTTTAAAAATCAGTATGTGATGTTGCCTCCCTTATATATAGTTATATAGCTTCTGTATTTTTGTGGTGATAGAGGTTGTGTACACCCATAAGCTCCTCACTTGGGAAAAATTAGTATTTCCACCCCTAATTAATGACAGGTAATACGGAATTCCTTTGCATTTCACACTTTCTGGTGTGTCCCTCAGATGTTTTGCTTGAAGTGCATTCACTAAAGTTTAATCTTGCTGAAGTAAAAGGTGCTTTTTTGCACCTCACTTCCTTGCTGGTGCTGTGTGAAGGAGAACCAAACTCGTCTCGATCCTCAGGTTGAAACACGCCTTTGTTTTCACGTGAATTCACTAAACCGTGATTTACAGGAGGGTGATTGGGAAGTGAGATTATATGAGAATTATATGTGTGTGCGGGGTGGCCGCGTTGTTCCTCCTCCTCCTTGGGGCAGCCGGGAGCGCTGAGCTCTGCTCCCTCCCTCCCTCCTCCCGCCTTCCCTCCCTCCCTTTCTCCTCCCTGTGTCTCTCCCGGGCTCCCGCAGCCCCGGGAATACAAAGCGCGCCTTGTCCCGGCCGGGCACACACGGGATGCCCCGGCGGGGCACAGCTCTGCCCTCCGTGCTGCCGGGAGAAATCACCGCTCCGATCCATCCCGGCACCTTTATTTCTGTCAGCCCGGGGGTGCCCCAGCCTGCAGTCGGCACTGGGGAGGGGCAGGCTTGTGGGCGGAGGGTTTGGTGGCCTTAGGGTTGTGGTGATGATTTCTCTGCAAAAATCGTCCTATGGCAAAATGTTAAATAGATGTCTGAGGAATAACGGTCTCTTGGTTTGTGTGATGTATGATTTGGCTTTTTTGTGTGGTAAAAAAAGGGCTGCACGTGAGTAAGGTGCTTTAATGAGTATGATGCAACATGATGTGTAGTTTCAGACAGAAACATCCAGATCCAGACTCTTCTGTTCCAAATTCTGGGTTGTCTTCACTTTTGTTACAGTGAAGAATCATGTCAATCTCACCCATAAGACTCCTGCAGTGAAGAATCTGCCCTACACCACAAGTGTTTTACCACGAGTATCCTGTGGCATTTTCTCCCTTTAATGACACTGTGGCAGAAATTACCTGGGCATGCTTTAAAAAAATCTGTCCTAAAAGTTATTTGTATTCAAAGACCACAAAATAACTTGTGTTAGAACAGGCCATTTCACCCAACCTTCTCCTCAGAGCAGGGTCAGCTGCATCTTCTCCAAGCTTGTGGTAGCTCAAAACAGGAAATTTTGAGTAAGATCTGAAACAGTCAATTAACAAGGCTCATTATTAGAGAACTGTGTCACCTTCCTCCTCAGCGTTCCCTGAGAATCCAGGGTGGGAATGTGCAGAAAATTTGGTCCTTGTTGTGGAGGAGGCTCCAGCTCCAGCAGGGCTTGAAAAGATGCAGAACTGGCTTGCAGAGGTAGCGTGGGAGTTGTCAGAGAAGCTCTTTGCTGCTAAATACTGTCTTTTTGGGTTCCAAACTTCGTGTGGTATTAAGAAATGCATTTACACTGACATCTTACTGTGACAAATTGGAATTGGAAAAAAAACCCAACACAGAGTTCAGAACACCCAAAGTGTTTGTTTGCTGAGTGAGGCATCTTCACTCAGTCCTCTGGGCACAGATATGCCCTTGAAGTATTTTAGGGTTCACCTGGGGCTTCCAAACCAGTCCTGTTGAAGCTGAACTCCTCTTTATTGCCAGTGGAACAGACACCGTGTGGCTCTTGCTGATTAAGTGGACAAAGGATCACAGAGCAGGTTTCAAACTGCTTTTCCTAATTAATTTATTTTTTCTTTTCTTGAATGAGTTGCTTGAATGATGGACCAAATCAATCACATTTATTTTCTTATTGACTAGTGGAGATTACACACTACACAAAATCACTGTGGCATTGTTTCCAAGAAATGTATGTTAAACTGAACCTTCAGAGAAGTACTTGAAAGAGCCACCATATCTGAGTTAATATTTAACACTGAGTTTTGCAGTTCTTAGCCAAGAGGGAGTTTCAGAAAGCACTCCAGTCCCTTTCAGTT
Source organism: Calyptomena viridis (assembly GCA_013390005.1). NCBI lineage: Eukaryota > Metazoa > Chordata > Aves > Passeriformes > Eurylaimidae > Calyptomena > Calyptomena viridis. The sequence goes on along the minus strand of WEIV01019295.1, from coordinate 245,245 downwards.
CAAGCATATGTGAAAGGTTTGTTCTGCACAGTTCCAGGGCTAAAAGCAATCTGATTGATAGCTTATCAGTCCTTTGCAAAAAGACCTACCTGTCAGAATTTGGGTATAGGTTGAAGTACTTGGAAAATCAGGCAGTGTTAGCTCAGGTGTCTCCTCCACTTGCAAACAGAAGGGGTTTGTTAGCCAGCTCCAGATTTCTGCTTTGATATCATGTTTTCCACTTTCGTTTTCCATCTCTTGTGAAGGAGCATAACCCTTCCATAGTGTGGCAGGACTCCAAGGTGCCTCGGGAGGGGAAAAGCTGTGTTAGCATTGCACAGGCATCCCAGCACCCACAGAGTGGTTCCCCCCTTAGGGAAGGTGCCCAGGGGCCTGTGGACACAGGGGTGGAACATGAATCCCTGGAGCCCCAGGGCTGGATTTTTACCCCAGCGTGAAAGTGAAATTTTACATTGTGTGAATTATCCCATGTTGTCATGCAGCACCAGTCCAAAAGCCTGATACCTAAGCAAGAGGCAAGAAAAGAACCAGGGAGCTTTGCAAACATATTCTAGATGCATACCCCCACCCCATGGAAACAAAGGTTTAATCTCACTTCTTTCTATTTAACCATTTTCCCAGATGTTTCCTGCAGTTTGACAGATGTGCCTTTTACTAGAAAGTTGCGCTCTTGAGAGTTGGAATGTTATGGACACTGTTGCTATAGACAATGGCTCTGTGAGGGTAAGATTTGGAATAAAACCTTACACTAATTTCTGGTTGAATCAGGAGTTTTGTTCCCGGGTAGTTTGGCTGGTGCTGGAGGGCGGCAGGCGGGTTTAACTCCTTCCGTCCGTAAATGGCAGCATTCCCAAACAGGGCTCTGGGGGCGGGAGCCGATGGATCTGGATCCCGAGGGACTCTTACGGTGACAGGGCAGTGGGGCCGCGAGGGGGGCCGGTCCTGCCCAGAGCCGGGACTGGGCTGTGCTTAAGGGTTATCCCGAAAAAAAGCAAGGAGGGAAATGAAGGGGCTTTGCCGCCGTTGGAGGCTGCAGGGTGTGACCTCAGGGATGGGACAGCATCCCCCAACGGAGAGGGAATGCTGCTGGGAGCCATGTGCTGTGCTGCTGGATCCGATCCCCTGTGCATGGAGCTCGTGTGGATGGGCAGCTGCTTGGATGGATCCTGTTGTAGGGGGACACCTCTGTGAGTGTACACCCCTGCTGGGTGGATCCCTGTGTGGATGGATCCTATGTGGATGGATCCCATGTCTGTGCCACTCAGCTCACACTGAGCTGCCTCAGCATTTCTTACCTCTCTGTGCCAGCGCTGTGCACAGACTGCAGCTCCTCATTCCCAGTGTGAATGTTCCCAAAGCACAGCAGGATGTGCCCCTAACAGCACTGGTCTGTGCTGGGATGCTGTCCCCATGGGACTGTGTGTGCAGGGATGGGTTACACCTGCTGGGATGGGTTACACCAGGGTTACACCTGCTGGGATGGGTTACACCAGGGTTACTCCTGCTGGGGTGCTGTTCTGTGGGACTGTGTGTGCAGGGATGGGTTACACCGGGGTTACACCTGCTGGGGTGCTGTTCTATGGGACTGTGTGTGCAGGGATGGGTTACACCTGCTGGGATGGGTTACACCAGGGTTACACCTGCTGGGATGGGTTACACCAGGGTTACTCCTGCTGGGGTGCTGTTCTGTGGGACTGTGTGTGCAGGGATGGGTTACACCGGGGTTACACCTGCTGGGGTGCTGTTCTATGGGACTGTGTGTGCAGGGATGGGTTACACCTGCTGGGATGGGTTACACCAGGGTTACACCTGCTGGGATGCTGTTCTGTGGGAATGTGTGTGCAGGGATGGGTTACACCAGGGTTACACGTGCTGGGATGCTGTTCTATGGGACTGGGTGTGCAGGGATGGGTTACACCAGGGTTACACCTGCTGGGATGGTGTTCTGTGGGAAGGTGTGTGCAGGGATGGGTTACACCTGCTGGGATGCTGTTCTGTGGGACTGTGTGTGCAGGGATGGGTTACACCAGGGTTACTGACCCAGTGATGAGGAAGGAGGGGAGTGGGTTTGGTGAAGCGTGGGAACAGCCCTCAGGACACTGCAGTTCTGCTGCATGTGGTGTTTGATGTGGCACAGATGTCACACTGTGCTCTGTCAGGGCTGGAGCAGCCACACAGAGCAGTCACGTTATGGTTGATCCCAGTGTCCCTGTCACAGTCCTGCCTTACAGTCCTTGTCTGCCAGAGTGTTTGGGACCGTGTGTGTGAGCCCTGGGGACACGACTGACACCACTGACACGGTGATGTCTTGCTGCCTGAATGATGCTGCAGGATCCTTTGTCACATTTTTAATCAGTAACTTTGATTATTCACAAGCAAATACTTGAAAATGTGTGTGTGGAGTAAAGTCCCCAAACATTTTTGCTTGTGATTTACTTTTTAACTGAAGTTTCCCTTAAACCAGAAGCTGCTGTGAGAGGATACTGTTGATTGCAGAATGTGATGGGTAACTGGGGTGCCTGAGCTGCAGAAGTGTCCTTTCAAACACTCAGCTGCTGCTGGGGTTGGTTTGGTGATCAGCTTTTTTACTGTATTGGTATAAATAGTTGGACAATATACAATTAAGCTTTTATTGTATTTATAGTGCTTCTAGAGGTTTCAGTAATTCAGTTTTTATTAGCAATTACAAACAGTTTCAATAAACTTTTAATGAAATGTTTATTTCTTTTATAAAATAGCCCATGGAAAAAAATCTGATTTATTAAAACCAGTTATTTAAACACTGTTATCATTATAAAGGCCTAAAGAGCCTGGGGGTTTTTGAGATTTTTTTGAAATTTCTGTCTGAAAGTGAATTATTGTACTTTTTCTGCTGCACATCAGCTGATGTTACAGTGATGTAACTGATGTGTCTGGTGGGTAGAGACCATAATTTGTAGGCTTTAAGGATCCAGGCCCTTTTCACTGTTTCTCATAAGACCCACTGAAGCTGGAAAAAAAAGCTGTACATTCCCATCTCCTGACAATTTGGCACAGTTAATTCCAGCACTGTGACCTTATTTTCAGAGACTGGCTTGTGTTGTTGAAGCACTTACTAAACAAACCTGATATCTTTTACTTCCCGTATCATCTATTTGAAGAAAATGATTAACCTGCTCCTGTGTTGTAAGATCCAAGCTGGTGCAGTCTTTTAGGTGATGGAACTAAGTAAAACCCTGTCAACTTGTGAGAATTGGGGGTTCACAGGTCGACTGAGGCTGGTTCCCTCTTTTACAAAAACAGTACCATGGCAGGCACTGAGTGATGAACAAAAGTATTTTTTCCAAATACAAAAAAAAATAGAAAATATTGTAAGGACCAACCCAGTGAACACTCAAAGGAAATGTAGCTTCCATTTTTTATTTCCTCTGACAGTCCAGCACGGCTTCACCACTGAGTTTCAACAGAGCAGGTTTTCCCAGAGGCTGCAGAACAGACTGAAGGGCCCTGGCAGTACTGAGCACACATGGATGTGGCTGCTGCTGCTCTGGGACATGGCCCACTGCTGTATTTTATGTGCAGCCTTTCTCTGACATCGGCCCCTGGTGTTCTCTGGGTGATCATAAATAGTTTTTATGGTATTTTCCAGTGACTCGGTATAAAAGGGTTGGTTGCACGTGCCAAGTCTGACTTCAAAAGGATGTTAATATGGCTGAATTATAAAGGCTGCATGTGACCCAGCCCATGAGTTGGTGGAATGTGGGAGGAAATGCCTGCCAGAGGTGTCTGGGGGGCACTGCAGTGGGCACAAAGGAGTCCCTTTCCAGCTGCCTCGGAATGTGTCCAGTAACCCCTCTGACCTTGGAGCTGCTTGCATGAAAGCCTCTTTGCTCTTTCCCTGTGCTGTCACATTTTCCTTCCTGCTTGTTGAGGAAAGTCTGGAGTGTCTCTTTAACCTCATTTTTTTATCATTTGCTTTTCTGGAAGTTCTCCCCTCGGAGCATTCAGAGTGCCTTGTGGACCCGAGACAGCTCAGATCTGAGCACAGACACTTGTGGTTTCCCTTGCAGCAGTGACTTTGTGCACCCTGTCCTGGGGTGTATCTGTATTACCCTGCCCTGTGAGCACTGACAGCCTCCCCCTGCCTCCTCAGCGTTGGGTGACAGTCTCAGAACAAGGTGATTGTGCCTCCAGGGTACTGTGGTGACTTCTGTAGGGTGTAACCCCTGGGCTAGAAATGAGCCCTCAGGTCTGGGTCCTGACTGGCAGCTGTAGGATTGAGTTTCTGGTGTGCTTTGGTATGTCTGAGTTTTGCAGATTTGCTGAAACTACCTTCCAAAAAAGTGCTCTCTAAACTGCAGGAGCAGCATCTCCTAAAGACACACCACATCCTCTGCAGAGCCTTTCCCAGCTTCCCAAATATTCATGTCTTCTTTTGTTCTTCACAGTTGGCAGAAATGGTTCTTTCATTATGCACTTTCCTAGTGTGTTGTGCAGGATTTTCCAAAGGCAACTGGAGCTACTGTGGGTCTTTGAAGAGAGTAGTGGGGAGGTGGATGAATCAAATAGATCTCCAGGGTTTGGTTCCTTGTCCTGTGTCCTTCCCCAGAACTGTGCTGTTCCCAGCAGGAGCTGGGAGAGGGGACCAGAGGTGCCCCATGGCAGGTTAGAGGACCAAGAAGATTCTCCTCTTTGACTGAAGGATTTGTTCTTTGTCCTCAATCCCTGAAAACCGAGCCAGAGCTGATGGGAGCTGTACTCAGCTGCTGGTTCCCACCTAGAAAGAGTTAAACAAAACTTGGAAGACATGAAAAGGGGTCATGTTTATACTCCAGAAATCACTGCATTTTAGGAAATTGTTTATGATTACTGCAATGTCCAGTTATACCCAGACACTTTTTATTGTGGTAATAATGAAATGCTGGAGCTTTCTGTTGGTCTAGATCCACTTTTTGAGCAGTTAATGATTTTTTTAAATTTAATTTTCTTAACAGGCCAATTCATATTTACAGCTACCTCAGCAAAATTAATGGCATCACTTGCCATTTCAGAATTTTCCTGGATACTTCTTATATGTTAAAATGGAACTTCAGAATGAGCTCTCAGGCAAAATGAGAACCTAAACATAGGAATTTGAGTAGGTTTGGAGTTGGAATAGATCTGGAGTTGAGCAAGGAGGCAGTAGCAGTGCAGAGAGATTAGTGGGTAATTTCCCCCCCGTCCCCCTTTTTTTAAAAAGTTGAACTACAAGTAACCTGCAGCCTGTGAGGTAACTGTGTCATTGTACCTGTACACATGTTCCAGCAGTGACAGAGCTTTTAATTTAAGAAATCCCAGAGTTTTACTTACAGATGGAATGAGCAATTGCTGTTATAAAGCAGCCAGTGTTACCTTCTAAAACAATCCTGTGAGTGTTAGAGCAAAGATGGCCATGTATTAAAAAAAAAAAAATTCCTGTGAGAAAAAGAAGTAGGATCTGAGATTGTGTTAATTGATTTTACTGTACATTAGATTTAGATTTCAGTTTTGTGGGTTTGGCTTTGGCCTGAGTCTCACATCATGTGGTTCTCTTGCATTCCTTCATACTTGGGAGTATTAAGCCTTCAGGAAGGGAAGCTCATCTGTATCTGAGTATTTCTGCTTGGTGCAGGCAGTAATGTGAAATCCTTTATGCATTTCATAGCTTATCATTATTTTTATCTTTATTATCTTTATTTTACTGTGAAGTCTGTCTCCTGGTTGATTCCATTTGCAAGTAACTGTCTGGTCCAAGATTTAGCCCTGAAAATCCTGTTTTGGTGAGGATAAATATAGAAAGTGTGACCTGTGTGTGTTTATATGTAAGATTATCCCATTTCTTGTTAATGTGTTTTCAGTGGTTTAGACTTCTCATTTTAAAGGTCTTCCCATTGGATGTAGCAATAAGCTGAAAAATAAATGTTGTGAATGGCAGCTTTTTAAGGGAAGGAGCTGCAGGATTCTGATTAGAGAGGAGTGGGGAGAGCAGGGAAAATCAGTGCAGCATTTAATGTAAGAATTGAATGTAAGCACGAGTGCTTCAGACTCTGGAGAACCTGTGCAAAAATGATGCTTAATTCTCCACGCTGGGGCTGGTGCTCAAGCTGCAAACTCCAAAGAACAAAAGCTCTTTTCTGGGAGGAATGAAGTTTAATTAGTGGTGTCTGGAGAAGCTTTGAGGCAGTGCTGGAAATCCTGGGTGTCTGCAGTTGTTTGTAGCCCGAGGCAGAAAGGGAAGGCTCAGCTGTTTGTGTCCTCCTTAAACCAGTGGGATGGGGAAGGAGTGCAGGGTGTTCCCAGTCCACAACTGGTGGCAGAGGAGCTCCATGGGCAGCTGGCCCCATCCAGCCAGAGCAGGAGACACGGATGCTCCAGTGCTGCTTCCAGAAAGGCCTTCCCGGGACAACATCCCCACCTTAGCTGTCCATGGGCACAGACAGGAGCTTCAGCTGGGCCAGATCCCTCTGGGAATGAAGAGACTCTACAAATAACCTTAAAGTGTCGGCAGTGGCAAAAAGGGAGGGCATTCACTGACACTCCTGGGAAACCACAGTGGGAGTGCAGGTCCTGTGGCAGGAGGGGCTCCTGGAAACACACTGATCTCTGCAAGTCACCCACTTGGCTTTTGGGATGGAGTACTGAGCCATAAAAGGCAAAGGCTGCTGAAAGGAACTGGGAAGCATAAAGTCAATAAAGTGGGATGGGAAAGGGTTGTGTTTTGAGATGAGAATCATTCAGGGATGTGGTTTGAAGAGCGGATTTGGAGTATTTTGTCATGTTATAAATACTGCAGATAATTGGTTGACAGAGCTGCTGCTGCTTTCAGGTTTTGTATGAGTGGTTCTTAGTGAATTTGGATTGCTTTAAAATTTCTGAGTAAGGAACGCTTAGGATTTTTCCCTATATATCATTGTATTTTGAAATACGATCTTAAATTCTAGTTTTCCCACCTCACAGTAACAGAATTAATGTAGATAAAAGTAGATACTTTTACAGGAAATGATCCCATCACGTGGAGCAGATATTTTGTATCAGTGGATTATAAGTCTTTAAGTGGTCTTTAACAAAAGCATTGTCCTCTTTCACACTTAAAGAGTTTGTGAATAACCACAGTAAAAGAGGTTAGAAAACAAGTATTCTAAAGATGCTGAAAATATTTAAATCATATTTCAATTAGGTTGCATAAATGAAAGTTTACTCTTAAGCAATGGTTGTGAAAACATTTTCCATGATCATTAAAAGGCTGTGCAAGGGGATAGTTGTTCTTTGTGCAAGTGAAACACACTCCTCTGTACAACCATTTCAGGCCAGAGCTCTGGCTCTGCCAAAGGGAGTGTGAAACGTCTGTGATTTCTTCCCTTGGAGGTACAGTAATGCTTTTGGCAACTGTTCCTGGAGGATCTGCAGGCTGGAAGTGAGTGCAAGCAGAACTGTCCCCTTCGCTGGGCCTCTTTTTCCCCTTTTCCTCAGGCAGCTGGCAGAGCTCCCCTGTTGTGCAGGACAGTGGGAATTGCTGCCACGCTGTGCCTGCCAACAGCACAGCCCTGCTCAGAGGCACAGACAAGGCATCTGAGCACCCTGGAGCTGCTCGGGGCAGGGCTGGGCAGGCACAAGTGTGTGTAGGACCAGGCTGCAGCAGAATCCCAGTGGGACCCTGTGGGTTTGGTGGGACACCCACCCCAGCACGGGGTGCTTGGGGAGTGCTGGAGCCCGGCTTGTGATTCACTGGGGAGCACCATGGGAAACTGTTTGTCAGGTGCTGGAGAGGGGCATCGAAGGTTGGAATCGTGTGGAGTTTTGCTGAAATGCTCCTGCAAGGGGCTTGGAATTCCGTGTGTTGGCAGGGGGGGCATGGCTGAGGGAATGGCTGAGGGAGAGCTCTGCTCTCACCGTGGCAATTGCTGGTTCTTAAGCCACTGGAGTTGCACTGGCATCTCCCCCACTGTCCAGGCTTGAATGTGCTGGGGTTTAAGAAAAAGTGGAGCCCAGGGATGGCAAAGCTGTTTGGACAGCTGGATTTATTTATAGTGTGTGTTTTTAAGTGCATTTTCAAACGTGGTCAGAAATCCTTCTTTGTGATTTTCTGCCCTTGTGTTTGACCTAAGAGATGCATCTCTACCTGTTCAGTGTGTGTGGAATGTTTAAACTGATGGACTAAAATGAAATACAATTATCTTCACACATATGCAGCTTTGATGCCCCTTCAGATAAATTGTCTAATAGTGAAACAAGAATGACTACTACTAATAATGATAATAATAGTAACAAATTTTCCATTTCTAATAGAAAATTATTTTTAAATGGCATTTTAAACTAAAATTACTTAATAAGGGGAAATTGATGAATACCCTATAAATAATTTTAAGTGCAATTGTCTTACAAGTGGAGTCAGGTATCTGTAGGATTTGCTATTTCTGTTTGAGTGGGAGGGACTCACAAGTGGATTTGCACGAGGGCAGAGCTGTCATGTTACTGTCCTAGATGCTGTGACATCTCCAGCTGGGCTCATAAAATAATGTGGAAGTAGAAGCTTCAGGGATTTTTCTTGCTTTGCAAACACTGTATAGTTGAAGGGAGATGAATTGAGGAGTTGTTCTAATTTAGGAGGAGGGAATTATTTGCCTACAGAAAGGGCTGGGGTGTGGCCTGCTGAGATTGCTGAGATAACTCAATAATTTTAGGTGGCTTCAGGGAAGGTCTGTCTGCTGTGCTTGTTCCTGGCAACAGGCTCGTCCCATTGCCCAGTTTCTTGGTCCCTTCTTCCAAAAATCTTTGCAGGAAAGTTTTGTTGTTTTAATCTGCATTTTGGTTTTTATTAGGTTGGGGTTTTGTTCCATTTTTTGTTGGTTTGGAGGGGTTTTTGGGCAGCAGAACTACCAGTTCACCAATATTTAGGGCTGTGGCTTTTCATTTAAAGTGAGGATGAGTGAAATAGGTTGTGTAAAATGGAAAATTTATTTTTCTTGGGAATTTCAGTAGCTATGTTCATCAGTGGTCACTTGACAGCCCCACCTCCCCCAGTAAATGCAACACTAAGTTGTTGAAAATCGAGTTCTAAGACAAAAACCCCCAAACAACTGGTGTACTTACATTTTTTGTCTCATTTTACAAGTATTTTTGGTGGAGAAAACAAATTTTTTCCTTTGAAAAAATCAGCTTGTGCTTATGAAAACAGAAAAGCTGAACAGAGAGCAGGTGAACAGTAGGACTATCCTGGAGCTGTAGGTGCTTTTGCAGCCTCCAAAGGGTCAGTTAAATTGTAGTAGACTATATAATTTTTAGTTGAAGGGGGGGAATTTGGCTTGCAGTGCAGCACGAAGGACGAGCCATTATTTGAAGAGGGATTTTAGCCGTGGCTTTCCCTGCTGTTTCCCAGGCTGTGTGGTGGCTGCTGTTCCTGAGCTCCCTCCTTGCTTCTGGGGTGGGGCAGGAGGGTTTGCTGTGTCCAGGAGCAGTTTCCCTGCTGTAATTCCAGAGGAGCTACTGTACATTAAATATAGAGCCTGTTGTGCTGCCATTAACTCGATTTGCATCCGTCATTAGCTCAGAGCGCTGCAATTCCAGACTTTCTGCCCACTGCTGCTCCTGGGAGCACTGGAATTGAAACGGGCCCGAAGCTGGGAGGGCTGGGACAGCGATTGCTGGGGGGTTTGAGCTGCTCGGTGCTGCCCAAATGCAGCCTGTGGGGAGGTTGGGGCACCTTCCTCAGCAGCAGCCGGGAGAGCCCCAGGGCTGCGTTTTATGGTCCGTTCTGCCAATGTGCAGCTGCTAATTTGCAATTAGTTAAAAGAGACAAGACATGGCTGGGGGGGCAGAGCAGGGGCATCCCAAGGGTTACAAATTGTATTGCTGTGTTGTTGGCTCTTCCCTCCTAAGCGTGCCAGGGGAATTTGGCACAGGGCTGTGTCCTGAGGTTCTCCAGTCAGTTGCCTGGCATCATATTAACCCTAACTTCTGCCTCCATAAATGAGGTTTGGTTCAGGCAGCAAGAGCAGATTGAGCAAGATGAAGAGTAACACAGAATTGTGAGTAGTTCAGCAAAGGTCCTGTTTCCCACCACAGCAGAGATGTGGACCCTCATCTCCAGAAAGATGAGCACTTTTCTACCTCTTACCTGAGAGGGGCCACAAAGATGACAAAGGTACAGGAACAGGTTTTGTTTGAGGAAAGTACTACACTGGAAAAAAAGGTCGGTGAACAGAGATGAACTTGGGAGTGGCATCAAGATGATGAGCAGGGAGCAATGGCTTTGTCTCTCTCCTAATACAAGAATCAGGGCAAGAGCAGACCAGGCCCCATTTTAGGTTAAAAAGAAACAAAAAGAGCCCGTGAAGAAAAGGTACTTAATGAAGTGTTTAAAGCTGTGGAATCCATGGCTGCAGGGTGCTGTGGAGCCTGAAAGTTTTAGGGCAGGCAGGATCCAGGCCAGGATCACCGTGGGACATCCCCACACTCTGCTTTAGGGCTTCCTTATTTCCCTCGACTGGCAGGGCCTTTTCCCCCTCAGCCTTCCTTTTGGAGACACTTTCTCAGATATTGAAATAGGCAGTAGCTTTCTGGACTTGTAACTTCAGCACTGAATACTGATTCCTTTGCTGTCTCTGCCTGATATTCACCAGCATTTTTAAGGATTGATCCTGCAGATTAACTTGGTGATAGGTTTTAAAAAATGGTGGAAAAACCACCTTGGATTTCACACACTTACACACAGGACACACAGGGCACCTCATTGGGACTTCAAGAACCTTCCCAAGACAGGTTTTATTTTCCACAGAGCCAGAGCCACCTTTCTCCTGTGGTGCTTTCCTGTGGGAAGGACAGATGGAGTTTGACAGTGAGTCCCTGCAGTGTGTGAACTCTCACAGCACTGGTACAATCCAGGCTGCCAGTGGTACCCACACTGACCTGGGGGATGAATGAAGTGCCTTTCCCTCGAGTCACTGCTTTGCCCTTAATGACAATTATATTGCTGTATGGAAACTGAAATTTCTCATCCACAGACAAAAAACCCCAGCATTATTTTCATTGCAGTGAATGATGGCTAATTATGTGAGCACATCTACAGGGATTTACTGCTCAGGAGTAGTTTGAAATTACTCTCTTGAAAGAGCAGTTGTAATTAAATGATTCTGAGATAAGTGCAGTGTAGTTTGCTCTTCCTTCCTTTTTGCTCTGAATATTTTGCTTCCTGGCTTGACTCACTGCACGTTTGCTGATGTCACCCTTGGCTTTTCAGTCAGATAAACTTCCCTTGGGCTTCTGCAGTGCCTGGAGAATATTGCAGTGTTAGGAGGTGGAGTGAGATTAGTAGTTATAAATGAGGAGGTGCCTGATGTTAAAAAAGGTGTTACTTGGTGCCTCTGGATGAGTGTCTGAAGAAAACTGCTGGTTGCCAGGGCTTGCACACGTGGCCCATTGGCCTCTCTGTGCCGGGGGAGGCCGCAGAGGGCAGGGACCGTGGGGGACTGATGGTCACCTCTCCCAGCCCAGGGTGCACTGCCTGCTGCTCCTCCCAGGGCTCCCTGCTGCACATCTCAGTGCTGGACCCACACTAAGGCCTCTCTCCTCTCTTCCCCTCCTCAGAAACAAGACGGCCAACGGGGATTACCGCAAGGAGCACCGCGACAGGAGCCGCAGCCCCATCGAGAGGGCGGCTGCCCCCACCATGAGCCTCCACGCCAACCACATGTACGCCTCCATCCCCAGCCTGAGCATGGATCAGCCTCTAGCACTGACCAAAAACAGCCTGGATGCAGCCCGGCCCGTGGGCATCCCCCCCACCCTGAGCTCCGGGGAGCGGCAGCAGGTACGGGCTGGCAGGGGCTGGGGCACAGGGAGCACTCCGGGGTGGGCAGAGCCTGCTGGGAGGTACAACGGGGAGGAGATACTGTTCCTCAGGCAAAATGCATTTTAAAAACACACAGTGAGTGTCAGGGCTCCTCATGCTTAATGTGTGTCACTGATGTGTGAATGTACCTGTCACGGTTTCTTGGTCTCGCTGCTTTCGCTGATGCTTGCTGAGCTTGGGAATGCTTGTGTTTTAATTGGGAATGCAGTGTGTGGTTCAGTGAAGCTCCAGTACCTCCTCAGCAGTGACTGGTGCACCTGGCAGGTGCAGGGTGTCATCTGTGCCCCCCTGGTGATCCATGTGCGCTCCCCTTCCCCTGGCCCAGCTCTCTCCCACCAGGGCTGCTGAAGAAGGGGTGCAAGACAAAAAGGGCATAAAGGAAAATTTTGCACTGAATGTTCCAGGTGAAAGAAGCTGGAATGACCTCAGTTGTTTTAGCCAGCCAAAAGCATTTGCTGTGTTGTTCAGGGCAAGGTTGTGTCACTAATTCATAATTTGTCCTAAAGCCAAGTAATTATGTTTGATTATTTTCTACTTTATTTCCATGTGGTGGAGTGGCTTTTGGCTGGTTGTTTTTTGTCTTTCTTGTACACTGCACTTGTTTTGCCCCAGGATGAGCCATGTCTGTGCAGGTTGCACAGTTAAGTGTCAGTCTGGCTTTTCTCTCTCTTACAAGTGGAGAGACAAAGCAAGAGAATTGAGTTGTGATGAGCTGCAGCACTGAGAGATTAAACTCCTACAGTGATGCCCTGCAAAGGGTGAGCACTTGGAATACATGGTTTTTCCCATGCTTTTCACTAGAGCCATAAACTTCCCGTGCTCTGTGTGATTTCCACATGGGCTGGTTGTGTCCACAAGTCCTTTCCATTTTGCTCTGCCTTTGCAGTGCTGCTCTGTGCCATCCCTTGGAGCAGCTTGCAGAGCTGGGCTGCTGAAGCTTGGCTGTTCCTTGCTCTTGTTCTCAGTGATGGCAGAGGAGGAAGGGACAGGCTGCAATGACAGCACTGGTGCTCTGACAGTGCTCACACTCTCTCCACTTGGGCTCATTCCTGCTGCCCAGGGCTGCATTCCTCTCTTCTCTGCTGTCTTGGACATTTTGAATCAGATTACAATCATTTTTTTAGGGAAAACAGGATGGTGAAGTAAGACCTTGCTAAGAGCAGAGAGTAGAAATCACACAAAATAAAAAGTATACTGAGAAAAAGAAGCCCTAGTTTGATGATTAGTTGTTTTGGTTTGTTTCTAGTAAACAGCTGGAAAAAGAGTGAGCTGCTTATTTTCAGCAGGGCAGGGTTATTCAGCTGCTGTACTCACTGTTAGCAGCTTCTCAGTTTTGGTGTGTAACTGTCTGTATTCTGCCCAGTGCATCTGTACACACACAGCCACAGCAGGGCATTCTGGAAGATGCCTTATGCTCCTCTTGGATCCTTGGTGCAGTTGGCACATGGATTCCTGAGACATAATTCCCTGTGTCTCTACTTCCCACCTCTTGCATGTCCAAAATACTCTTCTGAAGAGATTAGCACATACACCCTTCTCAAAAAATGCTTCAGAGAGGCACAAAATCTTGGCCCCTATAGAAAATAAATACTTCCACATGTGAACTGCTTACAAAAAACCCAAATACTTCCTTTTTTCCTTTATTTACTTTTTTTACTTTGCTGTCAGTGCAGTAGGATGTAAATAGCCTCGTTCCTGTTGTGTCCTGGCAAATGGTGTTAAACTTTCCTGGAAAGCTCAGCTCTTTTGCTTTACAGGCCTTGCTCTAAAGTACCACCAACCAGGGAAAACTCCCTCCTTCCCCACTGACCTTGTATGGGGGTAACACAGTGGGTTTTGTGGGTTTGCTGCACAGATTTGTAAAATGGACAAGAAATTAACTTACACCAATTTTGTTAATCTTTTGAACACTTAACAACTTGCATTGAGTATAATGGACTCATTGCATAATAAAATGTACCAAAGATGTAAAGCAAATCTGTTGCAATACCTGTGTTCTTTCCCTTCAGCCACCTGGGGAAACTGGGACATTTCTTTTCCCAGGGGCTTGTGTCAGTGTAACCTTTACATAGCAAACAACTGTGACAAGAAAATTCTGTGTTTATACAAAGCATAGATCGTGGAGTTACAGTGATGTAACATAGATGTGAATAGACATTTGGGGGGAATTTGCATGTGTTGAGAGTGAAAAAGGATGATGTGAATTAAGTAGTGCTGGACAGGCAGATTAATTACAACAGGAAAATACTTGTGGTCAAGACTGGCTCAGGAGCTCTTCATGTTGTACATTGGATGGGTTTAGTGCTCCATGGCTGTGGTACAGAGTACAGAATGAGGGCTGGGAAAACTCAGCTTCTGGATGGAAAATGGTAACACTGAAACTTGGGTAACACTGAGATGACAAATACCTGTAAAATCTGCAAAGCCCTTCTGAGTCCTGGAACGACACAGATGTGAGGCTGTAGGATGAAACAGGCATTTCATGTGTTGACATTTAGTGCTGCACGTGGAATGTCTGTGAGGTTGAACCAGTCACTGTAAAATCACTTTAATGCTTGTAATGCTTTGCTTTTACACTGCCCTTTTTCTGTGTGGCTGCTCACCACTTAAATAACCATTATGGGACTAAAATGTGGATTTTCTGTAATCAAAGAAGTAAGAGCTGAGTGTTTGGGGGTTTAATGTGCTTTGTTGAATTGCTGGGGCTGTGCCTGAGTGACAGTGTGGGTGTCTCTCCCCCAGAACCGTCCCTCTGTCATCACCTGTGCTTCTGCCAACAACAGGAACTGCAACCTGTCCCACTGCCCCATCGCCCACAGCGGCTCCGGGGCCACCTACAGGAGAGCCTCCAGCAGTGAGTACCTCCCCCAGCCCCGGGAATTCCAGGGAGCACAGTGCTCTCACAGGCACTCATCCAAGGGGGGGAACAGTGCACACCTCCTCGTGTCCCTGCTCTGCCACACGGGCACTTCCTAACCATCAATCCTGTGGCACTGGAGAAAGTACCAACCCAGAAGTGGGGTGGGAGGGAGAGGTGCTCTTTCTTCTGGTTTTGAAAAGACTCTTTAAAAAAACCCCAAACACTCCACACAGACAAATAAGTCATTCTGTTTATTTTAGTCCAGCTGACAAACAGCAGCCAGGGCCAGCGGATCAGCCCCTGCTCTCATTTCAGGAGCTGTAGTTTCCCTGCTCTTTCAATGGCCAGTAGATTCTTATGATTCAGCTGCAGTAGCAAAAATCTTTCCTGCAGCTACAAATACTCTTCCAAAGCCCAAACCCTCCACCCTGCTCTGCATGGGCAACACAAAAAGCTTTGGAGGGCAGTTGCTACAGCAACCCAAGCAGGGAGCTTTAGCTTTCTGCCTTCTGTGCAATTAGTACTTTTCATGAAATCTCTCCAGGCAGCACTTGCTGGGAAACCTGGGGCTGTTTCTGCTCACTCTCTCTCACTGCAGAGTGAGAAAGCCCAGGGGAAGCACAGCCCTCTCATTTCGAGTCCTTGTTACCTGCTGAGGCAGAGCTTAACACACAGCTCTGCTGAAAGGTCATGGCAGTGAGCCTTTGTGAGCCAGGATGTGTCCATGGAACAATTCCAGGGAGATGTAGGCAGGGACCTAGAAGTTCATAGTACAGCAATTAGTAGTAGCAGTTCTGTTTTTATAAGGCTCAGTGTATTGTTGATAACTAGAATGAGAAGCTGAAGGAGACCCTTAAGACTCTTGGAGGAATCACTCCTCAGGGATCTCAGCTGTTACCAGTTTTCTCCCAAACTGGTGTTACTGGTCTCAGGAGAGCTGCTCCAGTGAGACCTCAGCTGCATTTCCATGGGCTTGGGAACAGGGGTAAATGTTTCCAGAAGAGATTTGTCTCCTGTCAGGTGAAGAGGTTTGTGCATGACACTCACGTTTATTTTGGGATGAGTCAAGCCTTGCTGTAGCACAGATGCCAGTGCCACAAATCCCCACTGGTCCAAGTGGTTTTTAAAAGATAATTCTCATTTAGACACACAGACAGTGTTTCCAAATTGTAAAGCTGCAGCTCTCACATATTTAGTCTGAGGAATTATTACTGTTATTGTTTAAAAACCTGTCTTTTCAGGTTTTTATTCCTCTTGTAATAGTGTTACTCCGCGTTAATGCAGAGGTTTCCTGCTCTGAGCAGTAAGATGAAACCCTGAGCTCAACTCATGCTGTAATTTAGAACAGGGCTCCTCACACCTCACTGCTATCAGCACACATGGGAGGTGATTTTAAAGAACCATTTACCTCTTTAATTCTGTTTCAGCCTAAATACAAAGTTGTGTGTGATTGTTTTGGGAGAGGGTTTCCATAGAATCGGGGCAGTAGCTGTCAGTAGCCTGAGGGAGAGCTGTAATTACATCTAGAATGCTCACCTGTTGCAGGTCACAGAGATGCAAAAATACTTGACTCCATTTTTGCTTTTTTTTTCATTATAATCCCTTCCATCTTCTTCCCCACCCCCTTCACTAACAGGTCTCTGAGGATGTGAGGAGGGGCTGGTTTGTGCTGAGATGGGGCCTTTTCCTCAGGGCCTGCAGTGACAGGATTAGAGGCCTTAAGCTGAAGGAGGGTAAATTTAGGTTGGATATTGGGGAGAAATTCTTCCCCGTGAGGGTGGGGAGGCCCTGGCACAGGGTGCCCAGAGCAGCTGTGGCTGCCCCATCCCTGGGAGTGTCCAAGGCCAGGTTGGAGCAGCCTGGGACAGTGGGAGGTGTCCCTGCCCAGGGCAGGGCTGGGCTTTAAGGTCCCTCTGACCCCCAACCATCCCGGGCCTCTGTGCCAGAAGGCGGGGGAGCGGTGGGTGCCTGGGCCCGGCTGTGACCGCTGTGCCTCTGTCCCCACAGCCAGCGCCGCCTGCGACCCGGTGGTGGAGGAACATTTCCGCCGGAGCCTCGGCAAGAACTACAAGGAGCCCGAGCCCGTGGCAAACTCGGTGTCCATCACGGGCTCGGTCGATGACCACTTTGCCAAAGCCCTGGGGGACACGTGGCTGCAGCTCAAGGCCGCCAAGGACGGGGTGTCCGGCAGCCCCGAGTCGGCGTCGCGGCGGGGCCAGGCCTCGCCCTCCTCCCACATGGTCAGCCACAATCACTCGCCCTCCGTGGTCTCCTGAGGAGTGTCCCCAGGGGCAGAGGACCGTTCCCTTTGGGAATTTGCATGGTTTGACTGAGCTTGGAACAGTGCTTAAATAGTGTCGGGGGAGGGGAGGTTAGTTTTCAACACATGTTTTTGTGTACTCACTTTTTGTTTTTGTAAAAGGGTGCCCTTAATGACGATAGCAGGAACTATTTCATAAAGATTCATATGATGTAGCATCCTTTTTTCCTGCCTCAATTACCAAAGAAACCTCTGATGCAAATCTGCTGCCCCTTAAGAAAATAATGCACGCTAATCCACAAAAGCCATTACTCTTAGTTGGTTGACCCAAGTGCTATTTTTTGCTTTTCTTAGCTTCTCGAGACTAGAATTTGTCTGGTTTGCTTACATTGCCTTTTTTTTTTTTTTTTCCCTCTGTGAAGTAATTTTGTATGTATATACTTGAAAAGAACTGTCATGTATGATTTGCACTATTGGAGGAGGACTGAAGTTGCACAGCAACTTTCTGGAAGAGGCTAATATTTTGAGGGCAAACTGCTGAAAAAAGGGTTTAAGGATGACATTTCTATCAGTTTGATTTTTCTTAAAGCAAAACAGCTTTGGAAGGGGAAGTCTCATACAGGTTATAGGTCTTTCTCTCTTTAGATTTCAGGTGCTTAGTGCTTGCAACTGGACTGCATAATTTACAGAACACGGGCATTTTTTCCTAAACACTGCAGTTTGTTAGACTAGAGCTGAGGTTGGAGGGTTCCATAGTGCTTAACGATGCATGTTTTATGAAAAATAGCTGGTATCTATTAATGTATAGACAGTAAGAATCATAATACTTATTAGCTTTTCTTCAGAATTAGTTTATTTTTGTCAGTAACAATCCTAGATATACTTACTGCTGGTACAGTTGTACTCTATGATATTTGTATTTGATATTCACTTTAGTGGCAGCCAGTGTCGGGGGCAGCCTCAGGACAGGCCTCGGGCCACCCTTGGAGCTGCTGGGTGCTGGCACAGGATGCTGAGCTGTGCACAGGACCCAGCCACCCTTCCTGTCTGCAGCACTGCTGCTCCACAGGGATCTGCTTCCTCAAACCTTGCTCTGTGTAATCCACCCTTAACCAGCTGCAGGAACTGCTACCCTTTTGGATCTTGGCTGGACAACACATTGTTACAGTTGGTGAAACACGATCTCTCTCTGTTCTTTGTTGTGTTTTTTTTTTTTTAAAGCCTGTTCATAAACAGATGCCAAGTTGCAGCAAACATTCCTCCAGTAGAGACTTTATACAGGTATTACTGCATTTATTATCATTTGCTATATTAATAGCTACTAACTAGGAGTTAGGCAGTAGAGGCAGGCATAGAACCACAGCTGTGCTAGTGCTAAGAGCTTCTCTTCTTCTTGGTAAGTGTAACTACTCTCCCCCATACATTCCATCTTCCCAGTACAGTTGCAGCTAGGGCTTTGTTTTTATACTGGGTTACCTGAAACCATTGGTTCAGTGTAGAAAGTGAGAACTAGTTGTAGGATGAACTCCACGTGATGTATTATGGACTATGTTACAGTATTGGGTCCATTGTGGCTTTTATTTTATGCTCTTTTTTTTTGTTTTGAAGTTAAGCTATTTAATTTGGAAAAGGTGCAGGGTAGAAGGAGATTGGGAGATTGGCTCTTACTCTTGGTGAGAAGGTGGCTGCTCAGTTTTCTTTAAAAAAAATAAAAACCTAAAAAAACAAACCCACCACCTAAGCCCCCAGTTGGAGACATTTCACTACCATCTTACTGGGTAGTCAACGCTTCCTTGCTTTGGCATTCAGTACCCTACTCTCTGTAGGAAGATTGTTAAAAGAACACTTTTTTATATAGGTAACTTTAAGACCATCGTTACGCTGTGCGTAAAGAATGTACAGAGAAATTTGTAGGTATTTTTTGAGGAACAATTAATTTGTTAATGATATGTAGCTATTTAATTTTTCCCTTTCCTTTATTGTAATCATTCTTTTTTTTTTTTTTTGTTTGGAGAAAAAAGTTGATCTTTTTTTTTTTTTGTTGTAGATTTGTCTGTAATACAGTAAAAGTGCAGGAACACAGTTATTCTATGAGGACACTGCATTAGCATTAATAGCCACTTGTTTGTTATTGCTACAGGCTACTGAGCAGTATAACAGTCAATACTAATACTGTAGATGGACTCTGTGGAAAATGTGACTCCTATATTTCTTTGTAAACACAAATAATGTTTTTAAAGCTAATATTTTCAATAATAGCTGTTTTACAAGGTTACATTTACTTATCTGAGATAGGTAAATGGATTTGAGGGCAATAAAGATTTAATGTCCAGTAAAACACATATTGGACACAACAATGTCACGGAAGCCAAAGGGTTGGGGGGAGGTGGAAGGACAAATAAACTGAACTCACCATCACAGGACGTGGTGAAGTTTCTTCACAGAGCCAGGTTATCTACAGTTCAGTTTGGAAGATTCTCTCTGTGTTTGTAAATCTGTAATATACCATTCTTTTGTGGCCTTGTTTCACCTGGAAAAAAAAAAAAGGTTTGGCAGGCCATCTTTTTTTTTTTGTACTTAAAAGTAGCCTTAAAGAACAATAAAGTGCTCTTAAATCACAGGTGTGTGATTCCCATGCCTCTTTTCCCTGGCAAGAGAGGAGATTGTGGTGTCTGGAAACAGAAACACACCTGGGCACAGCCTTAGTCTGGGGTTTGGGAGGGGGCTTCTCTGCAAGGGGTGGTCAAGAAAAGGTCTTTAAAACAGCAACCAAACCCAACTTTACAGCAGCCTGTTGCTGCCCCAGGGCTCTGCTGGGCCTAGAGGAGCTCACCTGAACTGGGACTGGTTTGGAAAACACCAGCTGGTCCTGCTTTTCTGCCCCAGAAATAAAAGATCAGTTTCTCAGTTTTCTTCCATTTCATTTGTCCCTCAACCTCTTCAGGTGTTACCAGAGAACAGGAAGAAGACAACTGTATTTAAGTTGTCAACACCCATCATCTTCTGTTCCAGGTGAGCAGGTCATTCACTCCTTCACTGGAGATCCTGAAACAAAAGTGTTCTACTTACCTGAGTAAGCTCAGGGAACCAGGCAAGAGCCTGCTTCCAAAATTAAAAAAGGAGCCCCTAAAAGCAAGAAACACAAAGTTCCTGTTGGATCAGCAGGGCCTGAATGGTTTGGAAACACAGCAGGTCCTGCAGTGGCTGGGCCTGGGTGGGGAGATTCCATGAGAACACATCCAGAATGGTTTGTTCAACACATCTGAAACACATCCCTCTCCAAATAGCCGTGGAAAGAGGCCTAAATCCATGTTGTAAGGGCCTGTGGGAGGGATGCCAAGGACAACAGGCCCCCAAAGCCTCACCGTCTGCTTTCCAAGGGGAGCTGGTTTCCTTTCAGGAAAAAAGTCATCCCTGCACCAACATTTTGGGGGCTCCATGAGAGGGCCAAGCAGCATCAGTGTCTTTCAGGTCAGTAACTTACAGTGTGTTCCATTTGCTACATGGGGAAAAAGAAAAATACATTAATTTTTTTTCCTACTACATGATACTTGTAATAGCAAGCAGGAATTCTGCACAGGAGGGTGGCACCGTGGCCTGGAGAAGCCAGATCATACACACATTTCATTAAGAGCCACAGTATTTGTAATGCCTCTCTTTTTCTGGGAGCCAAACAGAGGCATTATTTTGCCTATACACATTATTTTTGGTCATTTCAGCCTAAGCAGAATTTTAATTTTAGAAAATCACAAATGCCCTCGGGACTGAGTTGGGCCCTTTGTGCACAGTTCACTGAGTGCTCTCTCCTGAGTGCAGTTTCTGGGCTGGTTGTGAAAATTACCTTTGCAAACAAATCCATCAGCACTGGTGTGACCCAGCAGCACGTGCCACTTCTGGGCAGTGTCTGTCACTGAGCAGTGACCTCTGACCTGTCCACACACTGCTGGCCCAGCCAGGCTGGGGGGACCTTGTGCTAAAACTAAAGCCACAAAGCAGCAAAAGGAGTTTAGAGAGGGCACCAAGGGAATTTATGATGGTACCAAGGGAGTTTATGATGGTTCCAGGCTCAGGTTTGAGCCTGGGGTGAGGGCAGGGTGAGGGCACTCTGCAGTCGGATGGAGGGTCCTGCCACTGCTCAGGGAACTGCTGCTCCCAAAGCAGGACTGGGGCAGAAGCTGCTTCCCAAATCACTGTCACTGCAGTGGGGAACACTCCCAGGGGTGGGAACAAATCCAGCTGCTGCAGGGAGGCCAAATCAGAAGTGCCCCTCAGAAGGCTCTCACTGCTCAGGCTGCTGTAACTCCTGATGTTGTGGAAGAGCTGATCCCTGAGCTGTGAATGAACCTTCTCCAGGATCCACACACTGTGCCAACGTGTCATGTTGCTTAATGTGACACCCTGGCAAAACAGCCCAAGTATTTTCAGTGTTGCTGGTGCAAGAGCTGCACTCCCAGGGCTGGCACACAGACCTGCCTGAGGGGGGTCACACCATCTCTAGATCCTTCTTGAGGAACAGTGGAATTGGAAACCACGGTGCATCTTCCTGATGTGCAGGAGCTCCCTGTCACCTGGCATGGATACAGATCCAAATATGTTACACACCGTGGCTCCAGCTCTCCTCCCTGAGCACACAGTTATCCCACAGCTGGATTATGTGGTGTCTTCAAGTACATTTTATCCCTGAAGGGCTCATGATCGAAACTACACTAATTTAATAATTTGTAACCTCTCCTGCCATGGGAACATTGTGCCCCTCTCTGTGGAACAGATCTCTCAAGTGCATTTCTTGGGTATAAGGCAGCCAAGACAGGTAATTTAATTTGGTTTTTTTTAAGCTGCAGTTACAATCAGTCCCACAGCAGCTGCCTTGTCCTTCAGACAAAGCTCCCTGTGTCCCCTCAGTGCTCTCCTGTCACACACACGAGGCACCAGCACTACCTGTCTCTGGACATGGGTGAGGGAGAGCCCCTCAGCTCCTCAGAAACTACCACACCAGTAATACACACTGACTGGGGAGAGACAGCACGGGGGCCACTCCTGAGGAGACAGGGACCATTATGAAGTCCCCACACAGGGACAGGACTCAGCTCAAACAGAAACAAGAGCTCTGTGGGTCCACCAGGACACCCATCCTGCAGAGACAGTGGGACCAGTGCCAAACACCAGCCCCTTGCTGTGGTGCTCAGAGTGGACAGTGTCCTGCTGAAGGCAGGCTCCAGCCCCAGCCCTAGGGAGCAGGAAATAGGAAATTCTCACATTCTCCTTTGGGACACGACCAGGAGCCCAATTCACAGACAACAAGGTGCAGACTCAGGGGTTTGCAGCTGTAATTGCTGTATCACTTCAGCATCCACACCCAGTGACATCCCTGCCCCCTGAGAGGGGTTGGCATGGGATTAGTCACACATGGATATTCACACTGCCATGCACTGATACTGTAACAGAGCTGGAAAAATAATTTCTTTTTCCATAGGCTAATTTTAAATAATGACAAAGCAGTTCCTTGACTTCCAGCAAGAGCAACTTCACTGCAGTCACATGAGACCCCTGCCTTGCTCACAGCCCAGCCAGTTTCACTGCTCACTGTTCAGTCTAATTTTACATTTCAGTTTGCTAAGCAGCAGCTTTCTCAAATGCCAAGGAGAACATCTGTCTTCTCTCCATCACAAAGAGACACAAAGGATCTGTCAACACGAAGCTGTGTCAGCCAAATGCCTGCTATGTTTAATAGTCAGAAAGCTGCTTATCTTAAAACTGTTTACTCAGTTTGGGGAAATACTCTGCACACAGGATCCTCCTGACAGCATCTGCTATCATGGGGAATCAGGGTTACTTTTTTAATCCAGGAAAACACAGAGCTCCAAACTCCTGCTTCCTGAAGCAGTAAAATGATGTGTGTCTAGTTGTGTTAATGACATGTGGCTTGTGTGTTAAAATATAACACAATATACCACTGTGACTATATTAGTTCTGGGTAGTTAAAAGGAAGTATAAAACATACAGGAATTTTTTGCTTTCAGAGAAAAAAAATATTGAACTAGTTAAAAAAGTATTTCTTAGCCAAACCCAAACCTTTGCTCCTCACTGACCCACTGCAGTATTTTCTTTTTTTTTTTTTTGGAGAGGGAAGTGGGGATGAAAAGTATGGAAAGAAGTAACAGTACTTACAGATCCAAGAAGGGCTTTTCCTTTTCCTTTCAAGTGACAAGTTCTTGGGCTCCTGCTAAGGCTACAGAAAATCTCAGCTTATTAAGTTCTCCAGAAGTTCTCTTCTGGCTGCTCCAGCTTCTTGTGCTTTATGTACTGATCAATAATTTCCTCTCAACCAGGCAAGAAAGGTGAAAACTTCCTGCCACCTTCTACCTCCACATATTTTCGAAAATGCTGGAAAGAAGTAATCTAATTAATCTAATTGAAGAAAATGGCAATTTCTTCTCATTATTTAGAGCTGCTAAAAACAAAGTCATCCTCTGCTGTGAGGGTCTTTCTTTCCT
This sequence comes from Calyptomena viridis, assembly GCA_013390005.1. Classification (NCBI taxonomy): domain Eukaryota; kingdom Metazoa; phylum Chordata; class Aves; order Passeriformes; family Eurylaimidae; genus Calyptomena; species Calyptomena viridis. Next base: position 221,786 of record WEIV01019295.1, on the reverse strand, counting down.
CAATGGAAACCTTTTGTCACTTGTTTCCAAATCTCTCCTTCCCAGTGATTCTCATATCACCCCCAGGAGCTGGAAAATCAAGATTAAAAGAAGTAATTTCTTTAACCTGCAGGGCCAATTGATAAAGTAACAACAGAGACCAGTGAACATAGTTCTTAAAAAATGAGCAATATGCTCACTTTGTCCCCCCAAAAAGCAGGCACAATTGTACACAATTTAATTGTTGCTTTCAGAAAGCTGTGATGATACATCAGGAAAGTGGAATTACCTAGTCCAGAGGAAAACAACATGCAAAATATTATTGTAATAAAGATGGGGCTGGCTGGATAAGAACAGGGTTCAGAATGATCAACCACATAAATGTAAAATGCTCTTCAACTTTTAAAGCCATTGCTTAAATTGTACTGTTTCAGAGCTCTTTGTTTTGCACCCCTCCTCTGTCAGTTCATTCCTAATTTGGCCTCCAGCTTTCCTGATCTGTTCAGTACAATGTAAGAGCTCAAATGTGGAGCTTTCAGGTGGGGAAATGAAATAAAACCCAGGTCCTGCAAAGCCACCACCCACAGAGCATGGGGGCATTCCAGGGCTCTTGGTTTAAAGATCTTCAGCAGATTTCCTCACAACAAAAAATAATGCTTTTGTTGCTGCCAGGCTTACAAATACAGCCTGTAATGTGAGCCAGGCTCTGACCTTTCAGGATGGTGCAAAATCAGCAGCAGTAAATCAAACAGTGCCTTTGCTGACATGTCTGTAACTTTTAGTGATTAATCCAACAAATAAACAATTTCTGCTTGGAAACACAGGAAAGAGGAGTGTGGGATTCTCCTCCTGCTCTGCCCTGGTACAGCTGAACTCTGGATGCAGTTTTGGTCCTACCAATTCTCACAGGAAATGTGAAAAATGCCTGGGCAGACACTGAGGATTAAAGTCAATACAGATCCACCCATCAAACACCATTACAGAAAGAGGAGCTAATGAAGACAAGAAACATTCAACTATTTATATGAAAAGTTTGTTCCTTTTAACAGTTGCCCCATGACAGATCCCATCTCCATTCTGCCCTCCTGTGACACACTCCCAGAGCAAATTAGATGCATTTTCCCCTAAGAGAAGAGTCAATTTAAGCAGCACAGGTAAATTATCTCCCACACCCCTCCTCGCTCTGGACCTCCTGCCAGACCCTTCCCTTCCCTCCATGGCACCACCAGTCCAGCTCTCACTGCTCCCACACCCCTCCTGGCTCTGCAAAGGTGCAGCAACTGGGCACAAAGTGCCTAAAACGAGTCACTGGCCGGGGACTGGAACAGTCAAATGTGCCCCAGGCTCCAAAGTCTGCAGCTGAACACATGGGTCTTTGAACTGGCCCTTTTAAATTACAAAGTGAGCTCTTGCCCTGAGCTGTGAACAGCACAGAAAGCTGCTCTCAGGGTGCTCATTTCCAGAGCTCAACCAAAGGAAAACTGAGGGCACCCAGCCTGAGGTGCCCAGGATGTCACAGCTAAGGCTGGGGCACAGAGGCAGGGGACAGTCCCAGCTGCCACACTGGGATCCTGCAGCTGGAGCACCAACAGGAGCTGCACTTTTGAATGGCTGGGGGCAGTGTAATGATATCCCAAAATCAGTTTTCTGCCTTTATAATACCAAGGAATGGAAACAGACCATTGCTTGTCTGTTGCTTGCACAAATCTGAACTGATCTGTGGCTCTTTGCCCTGCACAGACACCCAGAACAATATGACAGTGCTGCAGTGCCTGGAGAGTTTTCCTGCCATCAGTTATTCTGGTTATAACTTGTATGAACAATTTTAAGGTGGCATCTCTGATATCTCACCACAACTGTGTTTTGTGCATTCACAGAACTCAGAAAATATTTTACTTGAATTTTTCAGAAGCGAAATTAAAATCAGGTTATTATAAATAATGACATTTGGAATTAATTCTGTTACTGAGCCATTTAGCTTCACATTTGCAAGTCTTTTTTTTTTTTTTACACAGCCACAAAACAGATGTGTTCGTTTTTAAATTAAAATAAAAAGAAAACAGATTCTTGGGAGTTTGAAGGAACACAAAACAACCAAACCCCAGCACTGGGAGACCAGCAACATTTTGAGAGTTGAGAAAGCCAGTCCCCAGGCAGGCAGACTGATGAAAAGCAAGGATTCTCTCCTCAGGAAACCTCCAGTGCTTAGCTCTGCAGCCTGATGTGGGAATTAGCTACACTACAACCTCACAGCAAAGCCCTGCAGGAACTTCACACAGGGTGGTGTTTAGGGAGCACAGGGACTGTTCCTTGAGGTACAAGATCAGATCATGAAGCTTCCAGGTACATATTTATTTATTTTGCTTGTGGGTGAGAAGTCTGCTTGAGCAAGGTCTGAGAAAGAAGTAATCTCAAATTCAGCCCAACCTGAGTTCAGACCTTCCTGAGAGCACCAGAGAAGTTGGGTGACAAAGAGAAACAGCACTTAATTTCTGCCCCACAGTGAAAGGGAGAAGGGGAAAGCTGGCAGGGTAACCTGTGACCCTCTGAAAACCCCTCTGGAACCTCACAGCAGCTCACAGTGGGGTGGGAGCCCCACAAGAGAAGAAAATTGATGCCAAGCCTCAGGACAAGTCCCCACAGACAGACAGGGCCTGGCCAGGAACTGGGGGAGCAGCCAAGGACATGAACTGAAGCCCTAAGAAGGAATGTCAGCTACTCAAAACCAATGACAAGGACACACCTGAGATGGGGAAGCTCCCAAACTGGGGCAGCCTTGGTCCACTGCTCCTAAAGCCTCACACAGGAACCAGACTCCACCTTTTCCTGGCTCTTCTCCAGCTTCCTCTTCTTCTGCCCCTTCCTACCTCCCATCTAGAACTGGAACAAAGGAGAAAATAAAAGCATTAGCAGGGCAGGGCAAAAGAATTGCTGGAGCTTCATCACAACAGAGATTTGGGGCAGTGGGTGAGGATTTCAAAGGATTTCAGTTCATTTGCTCTTCTCTCATAATGGAGGTTTTGCATTTTGTTTTAGTGAAAAGTTTAACTGGGGAGAACAGCCAATGACAACACTGTGAAAGGTTTGTAAAACACAAAAATGTCACTGACACCACCATACAGTCCAGGAAATGACAGGTCATGGCAACTTATTTACACTTTGTACTTAGTTCATGAACAATTCTCTGTAGTTCACTCAGGAAAGCCACAAAAAAAGTTGTATTTTTTTCCTCCTTTAAAGTATATTTACAATATATGGCCAGAACTAATCAAGAAATGTTTGTTAAATAAGAAAATGTCAAAGACCCAAGTCCATTTCTTACTTTCTTCTTAATTCTGTTCCACTGAAGTCAATGCACACTTTTCTTTTGCAAATGAATCCAAACCTTCAGTTCCTGGGGACAGAAACTTTAAATGTCAGTTCAGGCCTGGGAGAACATCACTGAGCCACTGCCAGGCTGGGCTGCTGAGCTCTGCTCCCCCATTCCCAGCTGTGCTGATCCAAAGGGATCTGGATCCCTTTGGGAGTAGCATGCACTGACTGTGAGACAGAGCCCAGCTCCTGGCACTGGGATGGGTAACAAACATCACAGGATTGGGAACAAACACCACAAAGCCTCAAAACCAGAAACTCCTTTTAAAAGAAGTGCACTCAACTAACTTTTTCCTTTTTTTGTTCTTTCTTTTCCACAAGAAAAGCAAAGCTCTGTGGTGGCTCCTCTCCATTTCAGCTGATTTGTCACACAAACCCCAGTGCCCATCCTGGGGAGCACATTGCCCAGCACATCCCTGCAAGCAAGAGCAGAACTGGAACAGTGAGCAGCTAAAAGTTAAGAACAGATTTATTTAATCCTCTTTTACACACAGAAGTTTTAAAAATACATGCTTCACGTAAGATTGTCTTTACAGTCAAAAATCAGACTCTCAGAATTCTGAAACACAAGACACCATCAAAGTCTGGCCCAGAGCACCCAAAGTTGGGTATCCAAAAATTGAGGCAAATGAATGTCCAGAACCACTCCTGAGAAACTTGCCCAAATTCAATTCAAAGGTGTGAACAGGCTCTGGTAGAGGTGAGACAGACCTGTATCCCCTCTGCACCATCCTCTAGCCCTGCTGAGTCCATGGAGATTGGTCTCCCTGTACCAGGCCCTTACTCAGCTCTACTGAATTAACTCAAATTTTCTGAGACTTTAATTCAACCCATGAATTCCACTTCAATCCCATGGCTATTGCACAGAGGACAAAGTTCCTTTAAATAAGGAGTGTCTTTTAAAAATCTGCATTGAACTCCGAACTGTGGCAGCTGGAACAGGAACATTTTGGCTTAGAAAATTTCTGAAGTCACAACAACCTACTACAGCAGCAATGAAATAATTTAAAAGCAGGAATTTGGTTGTATTGTGAAACATGTTGTGCTGCACGTCTGTGGCATCTGTGTCAGCCCCTCCTGACACCCCAGTGACATTTGAGTCACAATTCTTTTCCAGTATCTCAGGATCAACAGGTATGTTGTTGTTCTCTGTTCCCAGATGACCTTTAAGCATCAGATATCTTGAAATTACCTATCTGAATCTCTTAATGACATTTCCAAACACCATCAGCAGGAAACTAAATTAAGTAACACGTAACTGCCCCAAGGAAAAATCACAAATAGTGTCCACCTGCATGCAACAGCAAACATTTTAATTAGGGGAAAATGGCCTTTATATCTGTGTGACCAGGTAATTGCAATGTTATCACATTCATACCATCTACCCTCTCAAAGCACTCCCAACTTAGTGCCCATAATGACACACAACCTGTGCTCCAACAACACTGGGTGGAACTTGAGGGAGAGTTTTTCATTAAAAGCATCCACAAGATAATTTAGAAAATGAAGGACCCAAAGGAAACTTGACAGCAACTTTAGGAAGGTAGGATGAAATAAAGAAAAAAAGGAAGAAAATAGATTATCAGCAAGAAAGAGAAACAGAACCTTCTTTTAGGACTTTGGTTTAACGTGGCATCTGAAAAATAACTATAATTACATGGTTCTTAATAGTGCTAAATTTTGCCCTGACTGTTATCATTAGAAGAAAGGCCATTCCCTAGAGCAGGCACTGATCCCACCTCCCTGAACACATGGATGTTCTTGGAGTTTTCCTTTAGGTGCAGCCACAGCAGCAGTGCCTGCTCAGAACCCTCACGATCCAAGCACCACTAAAGGACACCCCCCCCAAGTCTCTGCTGCACGAATTTCCATGGAGCTCCCAAACTGCTGCTGTTCAAACCAAGGACAGGGAGCCTTTGCTCAGGACAATAACAAATAAACCAACACATTTATAGCCTGTCCAGGAACACCATGAATACATGACCTAGACAGGCATCCAGCTCGCCACATTCCTGTGATGGCCAGAATTCCTGACATGACTTCTCTCAGCAGTTCCCCAGCCAGGTCCTGCCTGCAGTGACATGGCTGGGGCTGGTGGCCAAGAAGGAAACACAGCTGCAGGAGCTGCCTGTCCCCTCCTGCCTTCCTGCTGCCACCCCAGCTCCTGCCTGGGGGACACTCCCCACAGAGCTGCTCCTGTTCCAGCCACGTACTTCCATTGTCACGGGAAGGAGGAGCTGCAAGAAGCACTGAAATCTACCCCAGATCTGCTGGGGGGCAGGTACACACTGCTGAGAGCCAGCAAACTGCCCAGCAGCATGAAAACACACATCCTTTGTTTGCATTGCTTCCAAAATAACAATGGAAAATTATGCTCAGACCTTTGTCCCACCCCCTCCCCAGCCAGGAGTGAATTAAGGCTGATTTCTAACAACAGAACCTCTACGAAGGCCAAATTACAATTATTTCATTCATAAACAACTGGTGCATAAATGTGGATCCCCCATTGTAAGTAAACTTCAATGTTGGCAATGTCAGTGACTCAAAAGGCTGAAACACTGGCACTGTGGTTCCCCAGAATGGCAAGGCTGCCTTAAGTAATTAAACCCCCTCACCCAAAAAAACCTCAAAGCAAAGCTGCAAGTATTAAAAGCAAAGCCAAGAGCCTTATTTAGGAAACTGGCAACATCACCTTATTTAGGAAACTGGTGATGTCATGGCATTTATAGGTCGCCTGAGTCACAGGTTCCTGAGGAAGTGGCAACACCTACGGAATTACTGCATAAAAGTCAGACTTGGAAGCATGAAATGAAAATAAAGACACTTACAGACAAAGCAAAAACCTCAAGCAAAACCCTACCTACGTTAGAGGTTTCCTCACCACTAATTTAAGAGAATTCTGTAGTTAAAAATTAATTTGGGTGCCCACTGACAGCCCTCCCTTAGCAGGGAGGCCACGAGCACTGGGGGAGAGAAAAAAGCAGAGGATGGAAAGGGACACGAAAAAATGTGGAAAACCAGACTCCAAATGCATCCAGAGCAGAGACATGGAAGCTCCACAGCCCTCACTGTCCTTTCCCAGCCTATTGACACGATGAGGAAACAATTCCAGCAGCATTTCTCCATGCAGCTTTAGCCCATACTGGTTTGATTCAGAAAACAAAACCATTCCAGCAAGGAGATTCCAGCTTGCATTTCACAGGCCTGACTCTGCAGCACTGATGCATCAACTTCTTAAGAGGTGAACACCATTAAAAGACCATTAAGATTATTAGAAGAAATTAAGGAAAACTAGTGACCTCTGTAAGAAGGAAACCAGGATAACGTCTCTCCTTTCTTATTTCTGTAGTGCATAATAGTATTTCATTAACAAATCAAACAGTGAATCATTCTGCTGAGATCTTGCAAAAATCACATGTCCTGGTGCCAAAAAGAAAACTGAAGTTACACACAAGCCTGGATTTTTGGATGCTCAGAGACTACTGAAGCAGCAATCCACAGCCAAGGAATGTAACAACACAGAGTAAGTGGATGGGACAGAGAGAAATTACAAGGAATAGTTTTTTTAAAAATTGTGCACTGCACATAGGCCTGTTCTTCCCTGTTAGCTGAGACATTTTGTCAAGAAGTAATTTGAAATGTGCAGCATTTAAAATGAAATGCACGTGTGCCTGTGACCTTCAGCTCCAGAGACAAAGCCCATTGTACTTTATATGAATGTCCTATATAAACATCCATTTAAAGACCAAGAGGAAACAGGCATTTACACTGCTCCAGGAGATGGAAAGGCAGCGTGTGCTCCGTGCCAGCCAGGAAACACGACACGTTTGTTTCCAGAATTCCTGATTTCCCCCTTTATCCCTAAGCCTAAGGAAGTGCCTGGAAGAAGCTGCAAGAGAGCACTGATTGAACAGAAAGAATCTGTGCTACTTCATTTGCAAAGTCCTGACCAATAACTGGTGGGTTCAGAGAATGTCCCAAATAATCCCACTGGATTTGAAAAAAACGCTATGGTTAAGTGACACCAGGCAGATAATATTGAGGGCTGCAATTAGAACTTGAACTTATATATGGTTGGAGTAGTCATCTGCATCCTTATGCTGGGGTGAGATCATCTGGGCTGGGGAATTAGGTGCAAAAATTGCTGCCCTAAGACATGGAATACCTTGAGGTACTTAACATCACTGCTACTGCAGCTCACTGCTATTAATTCTTTGGGGAGGAGCTGCTGTTTCCCTGCACTGTGCCAACTTCCTTGGCTAAAATAACCCTCAAGTGACTCACTCCAGACACTCCAACAACGTGGACCAAGCTCCAGTTGGTGGGAGGATGTGGATTTCGGAATTCAGCTGCTGTACTGGGCAGAAAGGAGGCTCCAAATGAGCACAAGGCACAGCTCACCTGGGGTATCACACCAGAACAGCTGGAGCAACAGTTTGACTCAGGATAACTGAGAATAAAACCCCACAGATATTCTTTGCCATGTGTTGTCAGTGGTAGCAGATGAAAGGGTGTCAATAAAAGTAAAATCAGAAAAAAAAATACTGTCAACACACTGTTAGGGTTTTAAACTCCAAACCTGTCAAGTGTTGCACAAATAAGAAAATGAGCTTTCCAGAAATCACAGAGAGGCAATAGAGAGGGCAAGTCTAGATTGATTTCAAACCTAAAGCATTACCTGTGTGGTGCCACAGTATTTTGAAACACAGTTAGGGTCTGGCAAAGCTCCAGGCAGCTGCAAGGGAAGGAGAGCTGGAACTGCAATGGAACAGGTAGGCAGGTTTTTCATAGGTTAGGGATTACACACTGCCAGACTGGGACAGTCCAAAGTCCTTCTAGTGTAGTATTTCTGTCTTTTCAAACAGTTAATCCGGGTGCTCTGTAAGAGAAAAGGTGCACACACCCTCTGGAAGGAAAGTTTAATGTGCACAAGCACATCATCTGCACTGAAAATTAAATTAAAAAAAAAACCTAATTAAAAAACCTAATGTAGCCATGTCAAAAGATTCTGAAGAAAAATGGTGACAGGCCCCAGACATTTTCCAGACTCTTAGGAAGTCAGCTAAAGTTTCCCATGTTGCATAAGGAATTGTATCAAAATATCCTGATGGATTCTGCCATGGCTTGCAAGGATTCTGTAAAAAACAGGCAGAGTTGTCCTTGATCAGCATCAGAAAAGCTGGAATCAGCAGCTTAGTGACCTCACACATTACTGGCCTCAGTGAAAAGCCTGGCAAAGTCCATTTCCAATCAATGTCTCCAAATCTCAGTGGTTTCACGATGTGGCTTCAAAAAGAGGAAGAAAACTCAACAGGAATTTGGGAGGTGGGTGAATCCTTCACAGCCCAACACAGTCCCTTTGACTTGATGATCTTATGGGTCTCTTCCAACCAAATGATTTCATGATTCCACCAGTAATTCCAATTACACTTGTTAACATACATTAGAAGGCATTTGTTCATAAGAGGGAGAAACAAATGCCATGAGAGGATTCCACAGTGCAAAGTGAAAAGCCCAGAAATACATAACACCCATTTCAGAAAGAGTTTTCTATGAGAGCACAAGTGATAAATTAAAATAAAGTGCTTATGCATGGAAGAATTACTCAATTTTACTACTACTTCTGGTGCATATATTTAAGGTGAGCAGACAAATTTTATACAAAGAAACAGAGTTAGAAGGAACATTATAGAGGAAGTGGGATAAAGATATCAAGGATAACAAAAATGAAACTTTAATTTATGTCACTGGACTTCTCTGGGGGAACAATACCAAAGCCATACAGAACACAGGGAAGGGAAAAGCATTTTTCCAAGCTCAAGCTCAGTGATTTTAAGGCCTGGAGCAGTCACTACAGTTCCCTGTGATGTGCCAAAATAACAACTGTGCTGTTGACTTCTGCCGAAATTCTTGGGAGCCATCAGCTTCCCAGGAACACAACTCCTACAGTTCCACTCCTTGATGATTTATTTTCTCAACCAATCTGCCTGGGCCATCCTGAAATTTTCATTCATGGATCTAAGTGTAATTTTCAACTTTGTGCCCTTTTCTCCCTTACAGAGGCCAATGTTGAAGGCTTAAGACTCAAAGCACCCAAGCTCCACAAACAGATTTTGGTGTGGGCTGAACCATCTACAGGCTGGATTCTGCTGGATATAATGGAGTGGGACAATTGACACATGACATAAAGGGCATTCCCTAAGGAAACTTATTCCCAATCTACAGACTAAGACACAGCACACTGTGAAAGCAAGGATGAGAGCAAGTGAGGGCTTTAAAGAACAGGATCTCATGTTCCTCACTCAGACTGAATGTGGTGCATTCAGGTAACAAATTCCAAACTTCAGGCAGCAAACACATTGAAGGGGTGACACTGAAGAAGAATTCCAGCCAGTGGAAGTGTGAAATCAAAACAGAGGTTATCACTCCATGAGTTTCTAGAATAAAAGTGCTGTCAACAGCTCCCCACTGAGATCTGTGCTCTTCCAACAGTACTAAAGGGTCCCAGATGAGGTATGCAGGTGTCACAGTTGCAGTCTCACCCCACTGCCATAAAATGCCATTAGGTTTCTGTTGGATAGTTCAGGAAGATGAGGAGGTTCCTCTGAGGCTGCTCATTCCCTCTTCCCAACAGATCTGGCTAATTCCTGAAAAGCCACAGTAGCTGTCAAGTTCTACAGTCAAAGTATGAGTTTGGATTCTCCACTGACATTATGGCAGCACAAATAACATTGAAATCCTACCTCCTTCATGAGGAAAGGGCAAGTTTGGCTTTTTCCATTAAACAGCAACAACTGGAGCTGAGGACTGTGCTGAAATCCTGCCACTGAGGGCATACAAGCCAGCAAACAAATGCATTTATCTGCTAATAGAATGTGCTCATTCATTTGAATGGACTCTCACGATTTCTCACTCAGTGAATGCCTTGAAATGGAGTAAAAGCAAAATAAGAGCAATTGTGGTCCGTGAGGAGAAAGAAAACAACGTTCTGGTGAGACAACGGAAGTTATTCCAAGTCCAACCCAAGTGTTTCTGAACATCCCAGACATCTGGGGAACATATGCACAGGAAACAGCTCAGCCTCCCAGAGCTGCATCTCACTGAAATGACAGAGGTAAGGAAATCTTACAGGAATCCTCAGTTTTGAACCTTCCTGCCTCGTGTCCTTCTGCAGCTGAACAGGGATTTCCAATGCAAAGCTAAGAGGTAACTCTAGAAGGGTAAGCAGAGTTTCAGATATTTAAAATAGTTATTCATGTTTATCAGATTCAGCTCTCAAGTTTTAGAGAACTAAAAACTGCAGAGATGTTCAAACTCCACGGTCAGCAACTCCAAGAGATAAAAAAGCAGATTATTGTCTTTTTTTAACCCTGTGGCTCCAGCTGGACAATGGCACGGATAACAACATGGAAATCATTTGAGCTCCAACTAATTATGTATTTTAACTGCTTTATATACTCAAAAAATGTACATGGCACGTTACCAACCTCAGTGTCCAGTGTCTGACCACTAAAGATCAGTTTGCTATGATTACAAGCCTTTCAAAAATATATTGCATTCATATATATTTTTATATTACAATGAAGTTAATTAAGACTAGACATTCCCCTACATAAAAAACATCATGTAACTATATGAATACGATAGTTAAAATAAATAGAAATAATGGCTATTTTAGACACTTGGTGCAAACCTCAGCATGTTTCAATAAATCTTCTCTTATGGGAGTTGCAGATATCCTTGATCTGAATGAACTTCTGATGTGGCATAGAGAGAAGCTGTGAAATTCTCAAAAAAAATATTCAGAGCTTATGTTAAGGAACTAAAATAATTGGATTGACCAACTGATTTTCATAATGTGTATGGGAAATGGAGACTGCTTGGCAGATAAAGCAATTTGCATTTTTTTCTTACTGAGTTAGCCCATAACCCCCACATTATAAAGCTATAAAAAGGATTTCAAATATCCTTCTAAAACCTATTCCAAGTTAAAAGCAATAGATTCACCTGCAATTTAGTAATAATGTACTTTGATATTTAAAAGTCCTTTTTCCTCAAGCTATTTTTCAAACTCCAGGATTCTCAAACTACTGTTTGTGCTCAGCCATAATCTCTGAAGCCATTCCTGATGCTGGAAAACCTGAAAAACTTAAAGGAATCAAAAAGAAAATCAGAATTGCTCCTGTTTAACATCTGTAAAGTACTGCAGGACCATATCCAAGGACAGCAAAGTCAGAGAACCAATTTCTTATTTCAGTTTTGACTGCAGCGGTGTCCAACCCCTAAAGCATTTTTTTTTCCTACATAACAGTCTTCTCTGAACTTCAGGGGAGCCTAATCATGGTATAAATGTATTTTGGTATTTTCTGTGAAAAATAAGCCAAACTACATTGTTTCCATGGTATGAAATGATGGATCTTTACAGAGAATAACACCTGCATTGACACATCAAGAACAACTCTACTCTAAATATGTGCTTGGAGACACAAGCAAGGTGGTGGAGGTTCTTACCCACCCCTGCTCTCCTTTAAAGATTAATTTCCAATATCAGAACATGCTCAATCTTAACAATAAATCCCACCTAAAGGGGCAGAAATCTGGGAAAGATGGACAAAGACATTTAGACATGCTGCTTGGACATGACCATTGAAAAGCAAAATAAAACCTGGCACAAATAAACCACCAAAGTTTCCTTAAGCAGCATATTTTATATGCAAGCCATTAGTTAGAAACTGAAGAAAATAAAAAAGGAAAAACAACAAAAAAAAGACGACCAGGTTTAAACATAACCACATTGCTTTAGTTATTTACATAATAAAAATGAAAGCGTGGAGAGTTCTGTCCATAACAGACTGCTTTTGGGGTGAAGTTATTAATGTCAAAACACGGGTTTATTTCTGTTTGCAGCAGTCAGAATGGGTAAGCAATCATTAACTTGTGAGATAACAGATAAAAGGCAGGGCTGCAGTCCAGGTCATCTCCCTCCTCATCCAGCTGATTTCACACTGTTTCATCATCACTCATGTCCCAGATCTGCAACAAAAAGGAAGTGTAATTTTAGTTTGTGGAGTTGAAATATGCTTTTAATATACCTTTATAAAGTCATATTACTATTTCAAAGGAAGAATAAATAGCATTTTATGAACTGTTGAAACTGTTGACTAGCACCAATGGAGCTTTACATAAAATGCAGTATTTTTCTCTTCTGTTAACAACCTACACACTGTTAATTATTTGTCATCTTGGGGGGATTTTTTAGCATATACTTTTCAGCATATGTCACTTTGGCAATTTGCTCTTTACAATCATTTACAGTAAGACTTAGACCAAAACCCAGACATTTCATTTTGGTTTGCTGGCTTATTGGCACATATTTAATGGGAGTAATAACTTAAAATAAACAGCATATTTTACTAAACACTCCAAAAAAGTTTCAAGACATTCATGAAGAACTAATTGTCCTCCCATACTTCACTTTACCCTCAGATATTAGATCCCATAAATAGCAGCTAAAAGACAAGAGGTTATATGGAAATTTGTACTTTTTTATCCTTTAAAAAAAATTAAAAGTACACAGATTTTTTTTCCCTGCAGTACAATATTATTGCACTCTTTCTTTGCTACTGGCCCTTATCCAGTAAGAGGTTTTAGATGGGGGGAAAAAATGAATATTTTCACATAACACCAGGGAATCTGGTATCCTTGTGAACCCACTAAGTTGAGTGTTGGAAATTCAGAGCAGTTCCCAGGGAGCAGAATGCACAATCTGAGGGAAAATACAGGGATTTACACACAGAACTATTCCAAGGGAGAACATATTCTGAATATATACCACAAGCTTTTTTTTTCCACAGAAACAGGGGTGCTCTTAAAAGACATTTTATGAAATTCTGGAGGTTTAGCTCATGGCAAACACCTTCCTTCCACTTGGCAGGGCTTAGGCTCAAGACTAACGTGGGTACTCAGCTTTGAGCCGGATTTAATAATATAATACCAAGTTTATAACATATAAAACTTCATCTCTGACTTGAGGCATTTCAAACTTGCCCAAATTATCTGCAACACTTCTGGAGTGCCCTGACAAGTACCCTGTGTCCCTGGGGACATGGAATTCAGGTCATTTGTTCCAAAACATGACTTGTGTGTTGGCATAAAGCGGCCAACTAAGTCATCCTCTCATTTTACACCCTGACTACTAAAATGTATCAAACCCCCCCCCACAACAGAATGTGAACAGTTATTTAGGCTGTAAATTCTTCAGGGCACAAAGCAGTATTTTACATGCATACAGTGCCTGGGACAATGGGGCACTGTTCTCACTGCATTGGGCAGACAAATAAAAAATACAAATAACCCTGTTTCTAGACAGGCAACAATGCCTATTGACCTATGGCTTTAATAAACCCTTCGAGAAAAAACATGTAGTATTTCTGGAATTTGAAAACATTCTGAAAAAAGCTCTTCAAATCCAGCCCCGGAAAACACGAAATCAAACGTTTCTCTGCAGTGCTACAAACTGTGTAAAATGAAAACTCTGAATGGCAAGGTTTTCTCCATTCCTAGAAGCGTCACAAAATGGTGGTGTAAATCCTTATGGAAAATACTGGAGGAACAGTTTGTTTACAAAAGGAAAAAAGAGTTTTCATCCTGCCCTGGATGAGCAGCCTGGAGCTTGCCAAGGCAAACACAAATGTCCAGCTCACCAGCCAGGGTCAAGGATGTGGAAAATAAATACAGAAAACAAAATCTTTAAATAGAGTTTATGGTATGATTCAAGCCAGAGGAAAGCAGAAATCCCAAGTGCAGATGGATAATCCCTCTTTGTCTGGCCCACTCTGGGTTCTGAAAACAAAGCCCAGGGACTTGCAACCCTGACAAAGACACCTTGGCACAGCAGCACGATAAAAATACACGAGGTGATTCAAAGGCAAAGTGAAAGGAGCCAAGTGACAGCCCTGAAAAAGTCTCCTTTATCTCCACAAGAGATGCAGAGGGAGGGGATCCAGCTGCCCCATGTGGCAGGGGAGCACACTCCCTGTCTGGGGCTGGGCTGGCACACACAGGCTGACAAGGGACAGCTCCAGCAGTAATTTTGGGATGGGCACACACCTCCATCCAGGAAGGGGCTGCTCCAGGGTTCCTGCTGGTTGGCTCTACACGTGTCCTGTGCTGCTCTGCCACCCTGCACAGCCCAGCCTGCAGCTCCAGTGGCACTGCCACAGCTTTGTCTTGGAAGTAAAGGGGCAGAAAGTGGGAGTTTGGCTTCCTTGGTCAAGGCCAGGTAACCCCCCGAGGGCCCGAGGAACCTGAGAGCCCAAGCACACCCACAGCCTGTCAGCCCGTGCAGGGAATACAGCCCTGGGAACACAGGGACAAGAGTGACAGGCCAGTTCTCCCCATCGAGCACAGCTCTTGTCTAAGAGGCTTTTAACAAAAAAAAATTTGCAAAAAGACTGAAACTGAGGTTCACAAGTATTTAACTACTACTCAAACATCCTGCATTGAGGAGGATTAATTTAAAATGTTTGAAATGCTGTTATTTTACCTCCAGGAGAAGTTTCATAAGAGACAGTTATATAAGACAAGAGACAGTTTTATAAGACAGTTTACACTTCATCCAACTATCAGAGCAGGCAGAACCATTAAAGCACAGAATGGTTTGGGTTGGAAGGGACCCTAAAGGTCATCTTGTTCCACTGCCCTGCCATGGGCAGGGACACCTTCCACTAGACCAGGTTGCTCCAAGCCAAATCCAACCTTCAACAAATCCAACAAATCAACATATTCAACAAATCCAGCCTTCAACACTTGCAGGGAGCAGGCACAGCATTGAGTGTCAACTCTTACTAAGGTTTATAAAGAACAAAGTAGAGGTACCTTGATAAATTACATGCAGAGGGAAAAGGAAAACATGAAACAAAAGGAAAAAATCAACGCAGAAGTAAGTTAACAATTGCAAATGAAGAAAACAAGCTCCAGGGTATTGTGCACAGGAAGTTGTGTGACATGTCAATACTGACAGCTAAATTATCACAGGCTCTTAACTAAGAGCAATACGTGTTTTCATGAAATTATATGTAAATTATAATGGACTGTGACAATGCAAACGCTGGATATTACTTCAAAAGAGTGAATCTTTTAAGAGGGGAAATCATGAAACACAGAAAGCCATGAAAGCCAGTGTCTAAAATGACTGTCATGACAAGAATCTGATATCCAAACCAAGCTGTTAATTTGGATTTTGCTTTCACTTCTCCTCTGTCCTGAGCACACCTGGGTGAGTTAAACCCAAACACAGCTACAGGCAAGGCCAGGAGAAGTCATAAAATGGGAAGATAATAAACCAGCTGTCAACCCCACCCCAGTCTGCACAAATCTGGGCAGATGGTCTGAATGCACCTGTTTCTTCAAATACATGCTTTTATAGTCAAACTTCTTTGTAGAGGTTCTTAAATTTCACATGCAAATTATGCCTATTCAGGATAAGAGAATTCCCACACTTGTTTTCTTGAAAGTACAAGTATTATTTTCGTAAGTAATAGGAAGAATGGGGGTGGGGGAAAGCCCTGTGTATGAACAGTTCACAAGTTCCCACTGATTGATTTTACCCAGTTCCAGATTGCAAGTTCAATAAATCCCACTGAATAGAGAGTTTTGCATTTCCTCCACACAACAGGAACACCTGGTACCTGCAATTGAGCTTCCACAACAACGGCTCCAAAATTGGTGTTCACCTACTGAGGCAGGTAGTGGCTTTGCATCTTAGAATTAACACATGTGATGCAAAGAGATAACAACTGTTTGTCTTATAAATGAACTTGTGAGAATATAAATGTACCTTTAGGGGATTCTTAAAAGTTTCTTGCCTCCAAACTGCCAAACAAACAACCCCCACACACTATTTTCTACAC
Source organism: Calyptomena viridis (assembly GCA_013390005.1). Lineage (NCBI taxonomy): Eukaryota > Metazoa > Chordata > Aves > Passeriformes > Eurylaimidae > Calyptomena > Calyptomena viridis. Next base: position 205,524 of record WEIV01019295.1, on the reverse strand, counting down.
ACAACTGAGATGAATTTACATCCCCATGTACCAAAACACTGCTTAGAAGAACCTGGAATAGTTTTATCGTGTAAACCACAGTGTTTACTATGTTACAAATGCTTCGCATATGGTGAGGAGGAAAGAGTAAAATCCTACAGGCTGAGGGAAGGGCTGAAAATTAAACATCACATCAATTAAACAGTACAGCTGAGTACCACATGAGAACTCGTGGCTTCCCAGATCAGCTAAGGCTTATCAAATCTTAGGCTACGATTTAGGAAAATACACTTAGGAAATGGAATGAAAAAGGAATATATCCAAGCATCTGATTAAATTTAAAGCCACTAAATTAGTTTATAGCTATAAAATGTGAGCTCTTTGATAGACATGAGGCTAAATATGTTCTTGTTCTCTGCTCTACCACCCAGATAATACGTCAGCCTAAATTACTTTACAACATGGGTGTTTATGTGTGGCTGAATGTCCTTGTACCAGAAGTGAACTGCACAGAGCAGGCTGCAAGGTGTGACCTGCTCCATCTTCTTCTTGCTCCACTGGCTACACCTTTCAGGAATGGCAACAAAAAAGAAAGTGCACCTTGAAATTCATTAAATACCTGCAAGTTCTAACCTGCAACTTTTTCAGGCTTTATGGTATTGACCGAGGGGGATAATTATAAAAGTTCAGCACCTTCCTTTCATCTTGGGTACGTGGTGCACAGAAAGCACTACCCTTCATCTCACTGAAACCAAAACCACTTCAAGTATTTTGCATATTCAACAATTCCTTCCCCCCCCTTTCCCACAGGGGAAAAAAAAAAAGCCATAAATGAAGAGGCACCATGAAGGGTGCTCTGCACTAATGGGAGCATTTGGCTTGGGTCAGAATTTAGCCCTGGCTGCACATCAGAGCCTGCTCAGTGCAAAGCCAAGCACAGACACTCTCTGCTGTCCAAGAACCAAGAGGATGCACTTAAACTTGTGCTCCCAGTGCAAGATCTTATCCTACAACTATCACAGTACTTCCCCAAACTGTTTTCCAGAACTGGCTTCTAACCTTGTATAATTAAATCAGTTTAATTATGATTTTATTAATTAATTTATTTACAATTTATTTAATAACTTATTAGAATCAGTTTGGGCTATAATCTGAAGAATTACCCATCAGATACTTCGTACTTCAGCTGACACACCAACTGCAAACTTAAACACACACACAAAGAAACGAACCTTAAAATAAAAGGTCAAAGCTAAGGATTATACAAACTGCATTTCTTTCTTCAAGCTGCTTTCTTTAAATAGCAGGTAGAGAAAATAGGGGATAATTTCTCCAGATCCCTGTATACAATGGTCCTATGCTAGCTTGTTCAAATTGCTGGCACCCTTTGTACCTGCACAAATTCTGTTTTTCTGTCTCTGCCTTCACAGGCTTTCTTGTCTAAAAGATTTACTATCTTGCAATAAAATTAAGTCCATCAACTTTGTACTCTTTTTTTTTGCACTGATGGTATCCCTGACTGATGCTTGTTTTTCCCTTACAGTCTTTCCAAAATTCTGTACTTTCAGCCCATAACCACAGCTTGAAAGGTCAAGGTGATGGAGCATTTTCATTTTGATCTCAACCAACAGCAACAGTTCTTCAAGTTCCTCTGGTGTGCAATTTTGGTTTAGTAGATGTACAAAATTTAGAATCACAGAATGGTTTGGGATGGAAGAACTGGCATCTGAAGGTACCAAGTATTTTGAAAGCTATTTTTAAGAACAAAACAGAAAAAGCCAAGTAACCAGTACAGAAAGTGTTTGTTTACAAATAGATGTTTAGTCAGAAAGTCTTTCTAATATCTCCAGGAATATGTTCCAAACAGACACACAAATAATAGTACTAGGCAGAAATCAGTCCCTTCTGGTTTTATAGCAGCTTTCTTAGGTATTCATCAGAATATTACATGAAAACATTCATAAAAAGAATTTTTCTTCTGGACACAACAAGAGTCAATGAAACAATGCAATAACAGAAACAAAAAATACACACTTGGGGTTTTCTGGTATAAGAATGGCTCAGACACATTTCCTTCCATTGTTTCTTGTTTTATGAGGCAAAGCAAAAAAGCACAGAAGCAGCAAATACAAAACCAATTTCTCTCCCATCTCAAAGTGCTGCGGAGCTGAAAAGGCCATTTTTCAGGGAGCAGTTGGGAAGTCTGTACCTAAGAGGATAGTTATATTCAGTCTTTTCTTCAGGCTCTTAAAAACTGAAAACAAACAAGTGTGAAAACAAATAAACACACCCCAAGCACGTTTGATGATTGCCATTACTCTGTTTTGTGTGGGCTTTTAAATTTCATTTTACTACCACCAAAAGGCAACTACAAAAAAAGAGTATGTGTTTGAAGGAAGCCACAATTAATGTAAATGCTGTCAGAGTAATGATTAGACCTGATAGAAACCCTCTGACTGAAACGAAAATGAAACATTATAGTACATAAAATTATACATTCAAATTCTTCCTCCTTTGATACATCCCGATTTTACATTAAAAATAAAACTGTGCAAGTCTATATTTATCGCATTTATAAGTCCTGCAGAAAAATTGACAAGGTAGATGTAAAAGCACATTTGCTTTCTAGGGTTGCACAGCCTTGTACAGGAAACCTGGATTGCAAAGAGAAATGGAACTCTCAGTAACTAACACCATTTATACACCTGAGTCTAAGCAGTTCCAACTACATATTTGGTTTGCTGTAAATCAGTATCTTGCCATGTTTGGAAACATCTTTATAATTCACAGGTGATGCAGAACTGCTGTCTGAGCCCTGTAAATGAGCTTTCAGGTCATAAACAATCAAGCAGTTGATAGTTACTGATTAAAAACGAGCAGCAGTTTAACCACACGAGCTTTTCAACTGAATTGCAGAAATAAACAATCCAGAAGCAATAAAGAGATTATAAAAGCTGGTACTTAAGGTGCACTCAGTGTCCTAACATGGGGTCACAGAATTCAGGCTGAGCTCAGTTGGAGGACACCTTTGGAAATCATTTTGTCCATCCTTTCACCCAAAGCAGGGCCAACTCCATCAGGATGCTCGAGGTCCTGTCCATGGAATCCTCATGGAATGGTTTGTCCAGATGGGTTTTAAATACCCCTGAGATTTCACAGCCTCTCTAAAAATCCAGCCCCGATGTTTTTATATCCAAATATAAGAATAAATCATCTTTTGAAACAAGGATTTTTGTCAAATTGGCCCATACCCACCACATATCCATAAATAAGTCCTTTATCATCCCCATCATGCTTCTTTACAGCCCCTGCCCATGGCTGAAAGAGCAACACCTTCCTGGCAGGAACAGCAGACTCATCTGCTTCCAGTCTTTTCAACAGCTTAAAGATGCCAAGTTATAAAGGCACAGTTCTATTCACCTAAAAACACACACAATTCTTATATGCAAAAATCCAGATTATAACCAGCTGGCTGGTCAGACAGTGCTGGAGGTGTGCTCTGACAGCCTGTGTGAGGAATCACCCCACCACTCCTCATGGAGACAGTTCAGGTGGGAAAAGGAACTAGGATTAATGGTTGCAAATCATATCTCGAAGGCAGACTGCCAGATGTTATGAAGACCATTCAGAACTGGAAAAATCTTCCTCTTCTTTTAAAAAACCCAACCAACAAGGGGGAAAAAAGATTCACAGGAATCCTTGAAGTTGTGCACAGACCATTTTCGCATGAGGCAGAGAATTCCACAACAATAAAAAGTGTTATTGGAAGGTCCCCTAACTCAGATATGAGTCATGTTTCAATCCTACACCCAGGGCATGTTCTTGTTTGATCAAACACACTCCATCTTCACAAAGTGTAGCTGGCAAGGACGAGCAAAGTATGCATTATTCCAATAACAGGGATTCTTTCCAGCTCAATTTCCATTATCAGAAAATAACATTTGGCAGAAAAAAGCTAACACATTTCCCACGTGCAGTTATGTCATCTTACATGTGTATTTTGTACACATCTTTAGTAAAACCAGACTTCCTCTTGTGCACTGTCTGCAACACATAAGTAATAGAAAACTTGAAAAGCAATCAAAATATTAATTCATGAAAGTTTTGATTTATCCAGTGACCTCACTAATCTCATCATTGCTTCCATGGAGATACATGTGGTGTATACACAACATTTCTATCTTGTGGAGGAGGCATCAAGAAGTTATGGAAAACTTCCTCCTCTCTCCTCTTAGGCAGAAAGAATGTTCTTCATATAGTTAGAAACTACAGTAGTTCCTGAAGACACAGGTTGAAACTAAATGAATAAAGGAAGATGGTTTCCAGCATTAAATGCACAAAAGATAAGGCAATATCAGATTTATTTCATGTTACATAGTTAAAAAAAACCCATTTGTATTAAAATCTTACATGCCAGTTTCCCCCATTATTATTATTATCATCATCATCCTACCATCACTTTTTTTCCCCATTTTTTCCATTATTTTTATCAAATAGGATAAAAATAAATATTACCCAGAAAATTGCAAGCATTGGCACAACTAGTAAAGATTATTTATTAAAGGTCAGGTAACGATGTAAAAATACAACAGGCAGATCAGGTCTATGGCTTAGTTTTGTTTCAAATGGACAGAAAACTCCCATGAAAAAGCAGAAGGTGCATCAGCAGCAACAGACTCCACAAGAACATTTGCTCTGCCCACACATTAACAATTTTCTACATCACAGAGGCAGCCTCACTTCACTCAAAAACTTATGCAGTGACTCAGAAACAGTTCCAAAACTCTATGTCCAACCCAGATTCAGCTGAACACTTGCCCAAGTGTCAGATTTATTTCTGTAACGTTTCCATTAATACAGAAACAACTGAACAAACCAGAATTCTGCTGATACTGAGCAGAGATTTTGGGCTTGGAGGGTCTTGCACGACTCTGGATTCTGTAAACATTTTCAGAATTGCTTCAGATTTTCTGTCCCCAGAATTTCAGAATCTGTTGGACTAAAAAATCTGACAATAGTTGTGTCCTAGCTATCCATCTCTTTAGTTAATTCCCTCATTTTCCCTTTCTTTATCTGTCCTGCTGTAACCAAGTGGAACTCCCCTTGCTCTGCTGTTGGTTTGCCATTCCCAGTAAGAAAGCCATGTTTTAACAAGCTCCTGATGGTGGGTGAACCTTATTCCAGCCTGGTGACACAAAGCTCTCAGAAGGCACAACCACTGACTGGTTTCTTGGAATGCAGCAAATTCTTCACCAATTCCAAATCCAACTTCATCATTTGCAACCCAATAAAAAAGAGCCACACAGCCCCCTGAAATCTAATTTATCTGGTGTGAACTGATCCTGTAACTCCAAAGCCATGCTCCAGCACTTCCATGGTGTCACACCATGGAGCTCTGGAATACTGGGGACATGGCAGATGTGCTGCAGCAAAGGCTTCCAGTTGCTCACAAGCCAAACAGCTTGTTTTGGCTCAGAAACTTCCCCCCCATATGGGATTCCTTTGATCTTTTTGTCTATTATATGATTGCAATTACCCCGAGTTTATGGGATCGACGGGAATGCAGCAAGAACACATTAATCCAACTGGGAGCAGAGTGAGAAGGTACTTTTAAAAGTCTGATTGCAGGAAGGCAATTTTGTATGTTTTCAAAGTGGGAATACAAACCAAGGCTGGTAAATGAATTTTCCATAAAATTAATCTTAAGCAGCACATCTCCTGTACTATGAAAACATACTTTACTTCTTTGTAGTATTAAATTTACAATATCCTAAATATCCCTTTTTTTTTTTTCATTTCAGCTCCTCTTCCACTGCAAAGAAAGAACTGGGATACGTTTCTGAGGTTGTTCTGTATAATTTAGAACAATTAAGTGTTTTAATTCAAACAGAAAATAGTCAAATAGTGCAGGGCCCTCAGGGCCATCCCTCTTGTTCCGTGATTCCCAGCAGGCTGCACGAGCCATGCCATGCCAGGCTCCAACAGCACTCAGTGCACACACATCCCAGAGCATCCCACAGCACAACTGCCACTCCTTTGGGCTGTGCTTTCCCTTTGGTGCCAAGAGGAGCAGGATCAAGGAGCAGTTGGACAATGTGCCATGAGTGCCAGCTTTTTGGACAATATTCAAAACTGAAGGCATAATCCTTCATAAACATTTAAAATTGTATTACACTCCTGCAATCACAGAATGGTTTGGGTTGGAAGGGACCTTAAAGACCAGCCTGTTCCAACCCCCTGCCATGGGCAGGGACACCTCCCACTATCCCAGGTTGCTCCAACCTGGCCTTGGACACTTCCAGGGATGGGGCAGCCACAGCTGCTCTGGGCACCCTGTGCCAGGGGCTCCTCACCCCTGGAGTAAGAAATTTCTTCCCCAGATCTAATCTAAACCTGCTCTCTTTCAGTTTAAAACCATTGCCCTTGTCCTTTCACTTTCTGCCTGTATAAAAAGTCCCTCTCCCTATTTTTTTACAACCCCTTTAGGCTCTGGAAGGGGCTCTGGGGTCTCCCTGGAGCCTTCTCTTCCCCAGGCTGAACAACCCCAGCTTTCCCAGCCTGTGTCCATAGGAGAGGTGCCCCATCAGTAGTGAATAAAAAGACCGATTTTACCAAGTTTATAAAGCTCTTCAGTTCCTTAAAGAACTGATAATAGAAAGAAGTTAAAAGGAACAGGTGATTATAGATTTTGTACAGGGGAAAACTGAAGTCTCCATAGAAACCCAAACACAAAAGGTACTCTATAAATAACTAAAATATTACACTATTGTTTACAACTCCTCTTTTTACAATGACAAAAAAAAAATCTGAGGAGCAAGATCATAATGATCATCTTTAAGGTCCCTTCCAACACGAACCATTCTATGATTCTATCAAATATTTGGGTCTAAATTTGAGAAACGTAAGTGTGTGTTGAATAGCTACACTGTGGGACTCCAGCAGGAAAATGATTTTATCCCAAATAAACTCCTTACAAGAATTATTTTGATTATCTCTTTACTTTGATCCCATTCCCTAAATATGGATCTTGCTCCATGCAAACTGATACCCTTTTGCTGCACAGTGCTCAGGGATGAGCTGCATTCCAGCCTGCAGCTCCAGATGGAATCAGCTCATTCTCAGCCTGTCTGACTTCACACCAAAACTTCATAATGGTTTTTTGGCTCTATGGAATATTCTCTCAAAATGCCAGCACTGTATTCACCTCTTGTGTAATGCAGAGACTTCAAAAACCCCAAACACAAACAACCCCCCAGAGTACAGTTTTCCCAGGAGCAATATTCCCCCAAAGCATCCTCACTGGGAGCTCAGAAAAGTGAATTTTGTATGTTCTGTAAGGCTGACCACCCCTCTTGGATTAACCTTTCAAGTGCTACTACTTTAGCACAAAATTTTTTTAAGAGCTCTTACATAACTCTGCTATTTCTCTAAGTATCTCATCAGATAAAGCAAACTTTGAGGAAAAAGGAAGAACATTCCTAGTCATATATATTGCACCCAAATGAATTGCTTTCTTTTAAAAAGCAGTTGCTTCATTCTCTAAGACAAAACATAATTTAATACGTTCCTTCGGTTACTGTATCCAACAGTAAAGTACAGAATTACCTTTATGAAGATATATTTTCAAAATTTGTTTTGCTGAACTTTGATTTAAACTAGCTTTTAGCATTGAATAATTTATACTTTGTAGAAAAACATGCTTTGTAATTCTTCTTTTGAAAGTCATGGAACTGTTTTCTAGTTCAAAAGGTTTCTGAAGGACTGAATGATTAGATGTCCTAGTCTGATGTACTCATTTCCTACTAATCTGATTCCTAAATATTATTGCTCTGAGTGACGTTGCTGATGTAAGGAAGCAGCTGCTCATGGAAACTTTTGTATTCCTTTGTCTTTGTACTAGTGCAGCTCCATTAAAATTTCAACAACAAAAAAAGTTCCATAACATTAACCAGCAAGACCAAGGGGCTAAAACCCATCCAACCCATTCACAATTGTATCTCAGGTTTGGATCTGTACACTTCATTTGCAGCAATAGATTCTTTGACAAGCATTCAATAATTCAGACTCACTCGCTTCAGAAAATTACCAAATAGATATGAGAGAGATGAGAGCATGAAGCCCTTGTTGAAAAAGCACATACCCAGTTTGTCAGCCTACCTCAGCAGATAAAGGACTCTGCAACTGCTCTCAGGACAGCAGGGATTTGTCTCACTGGAAACCACACCTTCAGCAGCAGTGGAGTCCCATCACCCACCTGTAATAACATCCCTGGCCAAGAGCCAGAGGCATCACCCTATTCAGCATGATAAACCTAATCTGATTTCTCTCCCAGCTTTTATTAGTGACCTCCCTGTTCCTTCTCTTATTTAATTCAATGGGAAAAGCTGCCCCTGACACAGTATCAGTTCTCAGCTCCATCTGCATCCTGAGGATATCACTCAAGAGTTCTAAATTCACATTCAGGGGTCTTTGCATTAGAGCAAAAATCTGAGCAGAGATTCCCAGAGTCTTTCAGTGAGTCATGATGAGAGGAAAACTGTTGTGGTCATGAATAAACATCACCGGGGATTCTTACTTTGTTTTCATATAAAGCAAGGTCTGCTTTTTGGGCCATGTGAAACATTGCTTCCAGGGAATTAAAAAATACCAAAATCCAAAAACTGGAAGCGTCAAAGACTAAGGTGCTCTTTGACAAGTTAAAGTCTTGAGTAAACCCCAAAATGAAGAGAACACGAACAGCCAAAGCGTTTCTGCACAAATTGAAAAACTCCTCTACCAGTTGGGAACAAGCTGGAACTTGCACGGGGCCCTGCACAGCCTGGCAAACATGTTAATTGTTTGGAGCAGACAAAGTCTGTTTAGTCATGTCTGCTGAGGGGGGAAGGATATTACAACACATCTGCACAAGCTGTTTCCACATAGGTCAATCAGTTCTCCAAGGCTGCTTTAACACCCCTTCTCTGCAGCCAGATCCCCCCACACACAGACACCACTGCACAGGTTGGCCCCACACCTGGCTGCCACACCAGGAACCTTTGAACAGGAGCTCACCAAGGAGCAAGAAACCACCTCATGGATGTGCAGTGCCAACACACTCGCACTGAGGGCTGCAGGGATTTTGTAAGAGTGACATTTCAAAACGAGCACATTCACAGTTGCAGTGCCCACTGAGGATAGAAAGGGCAGATGGAAACACCCCGGGAATGGCAAAGGGAACAGGCAGCAGCTCAGACTGGGACGTGGATCCAAAAGGGTTTCTTCATTTCTAAAAGGATGGGGTGGGTAGCACAGGATTCTTTCTAAGATATGCTGGCAAGGTTTTTAATCCACATTCCAAAGCAGCCAAAAGCCATTCCCTACACAACACTCTGCATGACGCAAAAAGATATTTAAACCCAGCAGGGAGGTGGATCTCATGTAAAGAACTAGGCAAGGAGTAAGTGTGGCTTTGTGCTCTACAAACAGCCAAACAGGGCTTTCCTGCTCTGGCAGTGGTACCTCCATTTCCAACACAAACCTTCTCTTTACCACCTTGGATGAAGCACTGCAAGATGCATCTGTACTCTGATTGTAAGTGAAGTGCCACTCTGTAAAGGGCAGCTGTGCCATGTGGGTCAATCTTGCTCCACAAGACTGGGTTAATGTCCAGGCAACCAGCAAAATATTAAATAAACCCCTATACACATTAGACACAAATCTGTGTCTGGATTTGTGTCTCATTGAGGGCACAGTACTGCCAAAGGTGTATGGATTCTGTTGGATTTGTTATATTGATATGGAAATATACACTCTTTCCTTCAGCTTAATTTTGCATTATGGAGAATATTCAGCCTTGCAGGTGACACAAACACAAATTATTTACATGTATTTTACCAAATTCTTAATATATAACAATATGTTTAATAAGTAGTTTAAGCTTATTTTAAACTTCAACTCTTCAGAATAAAAAACTATGTCTCAGCTTCATGTCTCATTGAATGACTGAGTAGGATTTGCTTTTCACATGAAAAACCCCTGAAAGATCAGGTTCAATGAAAGAAATTATACATCTCCATCTATGTCTCCAAGTTCTCATCGGGGCAGTGATAAAATCAGCAACATAAGTTTAGAGACAATTTCTGTTTGTTTTATTTAGAGCAGCCAATCAAAAAATGATTTATCTCTAGACTAGAACTTTTCCCACACCAAGGAAAAATGAAATTCATATGGAGACCAAGTAAAATGCTGGGCAGGCACATCACATTACTTCATTTGGGGGAATTTTTTTTGTTAAATTATGGCATTGCTAACAAGAAGAAAGAAGTCAAAACCCAACAAACCATTCAAAAGGCACAACAAGTTCCAAGTTATTATAATTATAGAAGTTCATGCAAAGATTAGAAGTACCATAAAAACTTAGGGAAAATTAAGCAGTGAGTTTAAGGTTATTAAAAGACAACGGGGAATGGGATAACTACTTCATTTCTTCATGCTTGTAACTGGACTGAAAGACAAGCAGGACAGTGTAACAGGGGAGATACAGTGACATTCCTTGACTTAAACAGTATGGCATGATTACTTTAATAAAGGGAGTATTTGTTACTTTGAGAAAATGGTGGTGTCACCTTGATTTATAATCCATAAAAAAAAGGAAATTAGAAGCATCTGAAATCCTGCAGCGATGAGGCTGAAGGATAAACATATTTAGGGTGTCAGATTATTGTTGATGACTCTGTAAAAAACTAGTTCAAGGAGGTTTACTAGAATTGTTTCATAGAAACTGAGATGAAAAAAGTATTAACTGGGGTTGTAATACCACTGCAGACTGGAAGCACCCTGCAGTAAAAGAAGGGTGTCAGGAAGCTGACAGCAGTGGTGATGAGAATTCAGAAGGAGATGGTTGGAAAGGCAAGTGATTTTTAAGACAAGCTGGGAGTTTGGTCACAAACATACATCAAAAATCCTATGGTGACTGACAATATAAAGGACAAATTGGTACTAGAATAAAAAGATCCTTAGTGCAAAACGTGGGTAAATTGGTAGCCAAAACTGTAGAGACTGTGAAAAAAAGAGAAATCCCTGGACACGAAACAATACCAGTGCTACACAAAGATCCTCCTGACAGCAAAGTAAACCAAGTTTCAGTGTTGATGGGACATTTGCCTGAAGAATTAGGCTTTGTGCCACAACACTGACCTGGACCAACAGCTTTAAGGAACAGGGAATATTATGATTTTTGAAGTTCGAGGAGCAGATTTAAGCATGCAGGTGCCCCCTGCCAGCTGTGATCCCAACAACCCATGTGTGCAGTTCAGGGCTGGATGGCCATGAGCTCCTGCCCAGCCATGAGGCCAGGGCACACCCCACGTGTCACTGCATCAGAGCTGCTCCCTCCAGTCCTGTTCCCAAGGGCTGTACAAACGGGAATTCCAGCCTCCTCCTGAACCCAGTCCTTCGAAATTGCTTGGTCTGTTTTGGCCCTAGGCTGCATATTAGAAATGATAAAAGTACTTCTTTCATACTCCAAGCAAGACAGTTCGATTGCCAGTGTCAACATGACAAAGTGCTCGTGGCTATGGGGGGGAGGAGGAGAAAGAGGGGCAGGAGAGAACTCTGCACTTAACCCTGGGCAAGTGAGAACACAGCTTTGCTCTCAGGCTGAAGCCCAGACTTATCCCACCATATTTCTTACCTTCTCCACGTTGACTAGACTGGAGTGGCTGCTCTGGCAGCAATTACAAACCAAATTCATTATAATTATTCTTACAGCATACAAATGAAGGCACATCCCTGGAAACAATTCTACATTTTTGATATACATTCAGTGCTTTTAATCAGTGTTTGCCTCTTTCAAACAGTGAAAAGAAAGAACCAATGAGGAAAGAAAGTAAGATAATTTCTGGAGAGGAAGCCAAAAACTTTATGCTGACCTATACATATAAGGTAAGAGGATTTTTTTTTCCTCTGCAGTGAGTGAATAAAAGTTCACCTTCAGCAGGAGAATACCTTTTTGACAGCATATAAATTAGAATTAGAGACAGACACACAACCCCAACTGACTGTAGTGGCTTATCACAGTTCCCAAGAATCAAAGATTATTCTGAGTTGAAAGTGGCAGACAAGAATGTCCAAATTACACCCAAATAAGATCTTTCAAATATAATAACTAAAATCATGATCTAGATCAGAGAATCACACAGAATGGCCTGGGTTGGATGCACATAAGTGTTCACCAAGAGCCAGAATACAAAGTCTGAACAGTAACTTATTTCATCTTGAAGAATTATTCCAAATGTTTATAACTGGAGATAAGACCTGTAGAGAATATGTTTGAGGAATCTGCAGAATTCAAAGGGGTTCACAGCACTGCAATGTCAATTTGAATTTTTAAATGTTTTGACTCACACTGCCATTAATTTTTTATGAACAGAAAACGCACTAACAAATACAGTCAAAATATCCTGAAGAAAAAATCCAGGTAAGATTCAATTTAAAATGATGTACTTTATATTTACATGATGTGCATACCCCTATGGAACATGGCAAAAGTTTTCCATCACAGTTCAAAGCCCAGAGCAAAACTGTGAATGCAAACCCAGTAAATTACCTGGATGAGCCCTTCAAGATACAAGATAGCATGTGATACTCTCAAAATGGATTTTTGTTTATGTACAGTAAGCATTCACAGATTTTATTTATAATCTCTTGTTTGGCAATTTCAATTATTTTACTCCTTAGTGCTTCTCCTTTTATGGCCATCTGCTTCTTCCCACATTTTGCCCCAAGGCACATCAGCTGTCTTCACAGCTGAATGAAATTCCCATCTCTGGCTCAAAGGAGAACTTTTTTTGTTGTTTATTTGTTGAACTAGAAAGAAAGCAGACACCAAAAAGGAAAAACCCTAAAAGCTGGGTCTTCTGATGCTACACACATTTTCCCCATAAATACCTGGATATTCTGACTTTGAAATGCAAGAAAAAAGGTTTGTCTCCCACATGTTATTGAGTGTGGGAGACTTAACTATTGTTACTAAAGTTAGGTCTTCTCCTAAATAATAATATAATAGAAAGAGGCAATTAGTGGAGCTAAGGTCTGTTAAAGATCTACTTTTCAATGAGCCCTACTAAGGTTCTTGAAAAAAACCCCAACAAAACAACCAACAAAACCCAAATTCAAACTAAAATTAAAACCCACAAAAAACCCCAAACACCCCCAATATTCCTACATTCTGACTATATTCTCATCTCCTGTCACTCAGCACAGTAAGGTGTCACAATCCCTCAGCTGAGCACACACCTCACTACATTACACCTCGTTACATTAAACTCAGGCTCAACTTTGTGCTCCTGCAAATATTAGAGTGGCTTCCAAGGACACTGTCCTGCTCCCCTCTCCTGCTCCACATGGAGCAATCCAACAGCTACACAGCAACTGGCAGCAGAAGCAAACCCAGCCAAATTGGCATTGCTTGTAACTGTTTTTCTGCAGTGCATAACTATGTCAGAGCAGCACACCAGGCCTCCTGCCATGATGTCACCCTTTGCTAAGGCATGTTCAAGGGAATCACAAATTTGTTCTTGAGTCCAGGCTCTACCAAAAGCCCATGGATGGCATCCTAACACCTCCCTGCTGCTGGCAACCTCCCCTTCTGCTTGTCCATCTTCCTGCAAACAGGATGTTCTAGTTATTGACACTTGTCTACACTCCAAGTATTTTAAGGAGAGTATCAACCAAGAAAACATTAATTATCTATGATTTTTCTCTTCAAATCATGATTCTTAACTGGATCATTTCTTACAGATGCCATATACTGAGTTGTGAATAGTAATGTGTAGAAGCAAAAATAATGATCTTATGAATCACTGCAACTAAAAAACCTGCTGCCTGTTTGGTGTTTAAATTAGAAAATGATAAATGGGTATAGCTGCCATCGTTGGTTCTGAAGAGAAAGTGAGATGACAGAAAGGATAGGAGATGCAGAGAAGAGTCTCAAGACAAATGAAAGGCAGTCAGAGCTGCCTGGAATATGATAAGCATCCAGTTATCAACAACAAAACAGCTTCCATCAAATCAGCCATCTCTCTCCACCAACTCAGACCATCTCATTCCTCACTTAGGCCTGACCACTTAATTCTCTGTCAGCCATCTGATGAATTTGAGCACCAGCTTTGGCAGAGCAACCAAAGCATCCCGACGTGGTCTCTGCTCACCCTGCGGATCATCCCACTTGGAGAGATGACTTAGGAAAGTCACCTACCCTTGAGGGACAAAACCCAACCAGAATCTAACACCAGTTCCTAACAGGCAAAAAGGGAAATGGAAATGACAGGATAATGATGAAGCCAAGGAGGAAAACTGCTCTTCAGTCTTAGCTGCAGCGACTAAACTTTGTAGCTTTGTAGCTTGTTCTTGACATGTAAATGTTTTACATCAAGAGGTTATTTTGCTTTTCCAACTGCGTCAGTACATGTGATACAGGAATTTCCTTCTCTACAGACCTTATTCCTTACACTGCCAGCACTGTATGATCACTAGGTGACTGTTCCACATCACCAACTCAACGTGAACAAACACAGATTTGAAAAGATAGAAGCAACCAACAATTTAGACAAGTGGAGGAGTTTGCTTGGTAAGTGCAAGCTGTAGTACCTGACTGCTTAAAAATACATATAATGAGATACAACTGTAATATGTTTCATGAGAAACACCTTGAATATTAGGCTGCCTCTCCCCAGCCTAAACTAACAGTGCCTTCAGTGTCGATTTGAATGAAGAAATCTCACTTACCCAACTGCCACCTCCCTGCAGGTACTTGTTTCTGTCTGTCAAACTATCACACATGACCCTCCTGTTTGTGAGATAAAATCAGAACCTGGCTTTTGGGGACTAAGATCTTAATTCAGCTCCCTTTGAAGTCAACTGGAATTTTGGCATTTATCTGAATGATGAAGGCTCAGATCCCAAAGTGTTTGTTCAGCAGTTTTGGAAGAACGCCAGTCTTAATAAAAATCAATTGAAACACATTTTAAAGATGTGGCCAATCAAAACATTTCTTTTCAGAGTCCCAGACTCATCCCAGTACTTGGCACATCTTTGCAGCTGAAGTGCACAGTGATGCTCCTTGGCAGGGGCACTGCAGCACTGCAACACCTTCTACAGATTCCATCACACAACATTCTTGTTACTGCAAGCACTTGAATCAGGAGCTTGTAAAGACTTAGCAGTACTGAAATACTATTCAGAGTTTCTCATCTTCACTAATGGAATAATGTCTTTGATAGATCTGGTACATCAAGATCTTAATCCTACTGTTGGAAGAAGTTCATGAACTGACCAAAGTTTTCCCCTTGAGAAAGACTCCTTTTCAAGATAAGCTGTAATAATATTTTTTTCAAAAATTAATTCTATTTAGCAAAAACCAAGAAGCCAAATACCCTGCACTGCTGGTATTATTACCACTATTTTCTAAAAGTACTGAGTAATAATTAGACTGAAAAATAAGACTTTTTTCCCCACTGTGGTTTGTTATCACCATGTTCTTATATTTTCAGAACACAACATACTATCACAATTGGCTATTTTCAAAGTCTTTTAGGATCACAGGTAGAAGTAGAAGCCAAGGTGTAAAGATAGCTAAAGGCTTCCAGGGAAAAAAGAAAAGGCAGTAACCATTTGTCATGTGTGCACAGTCTGACACATTTGCAGAGTGCACAGGTGAAGAGCTCAACTCAAAGTACATCCACTCCATAGTTCTTAGAAGTCTTGCATTAACATGTTTTTAAAAGATTAATTGACAACCAGCATTCCTTGTAATCTTACTTGTTCCTTGCTGTAGTATTTACATGCATGAATTCTCCAGAATTTCAATTTCTATGGTTTTCTGAAAGCTCTAGGTATGCTAGAAATATAAATTTCCACATCTTGCTGTTTCTATTATAGGCACAAAGACCAACCCATATTATTTTTTCTTAATATGTCATCCATCTTAAAATCTCCTTTCCATTATGACAAGGTTTTTTATTTGAGAACAAACCAAACCCAATTTTTTTGCTTAAAATGTAAAATTTAAAACAAGTTGTCAGAGGTACAAAGCTTATCTGGAAAAAAACCCCAAAACTTACCATCTGTAAATTGATGGTTAGTAAGAAATCAGTGAATAATATTCAAATGCTGAAGGGATTGCTTTGTTCATAAGGAATTGTTAAGTTAAAGTAAAAACTTTAATCCTGTCTAAGAATACTCAGTGTAACAGCCAGTCACACAGCAAGAACCACCAAATACTCTATACTGAGATATCAACAACATGGACATGTTAAAATCCCAATATAATTATGAAATCTATTTTTGTATCGACTTCTAACAAAGCTAAATAGATCAATATTTTAATTGGGTTTTATATTTGGATATATATTATAAAAACCATTTTTTTTGTGAGGAGCAAAAGAACTTCTGGATTTAATTACGGTATCACAATTAAATTACCTAATGTACATCAGATTTGCAAAGTCTTGGAAACAATAGTGGGTGGTGTTTCCTGGAATAGGGAGATATGTCTTATGACTGGGAAGGAACACACACCACCTCATTTTAATGTTAAATCTCACAGCTCAGTCCACACAGTCAGGCAAGAACTGAGAGCAGGAAACAGAGGCACTTCTTGTCAGGGTAACTATTCAGAGAATGGAAAAGTTAATTTAGTGGCCTGAGGCAAATAGTTCAAAGTGGCTGAAGTCAATTATATTTATTTCTATTCCCAGGTTAAGCAAGCCCATAGAAAACAGGAATAATTGATTTTAACACTGGGTGTAAGATTTACAGATTTCAACAGCACACAACACAATCCTGCAACACATGCTGAAAATTAGTTCAGAAAATTATGAATCTTTCATCATTTTACTTGATTATAAAAAAGTGACAGTACTTAAAATAGCATATGCATCTGCACTGGATTTAGATGGACTGAGTATTAAATACAAGCCTTCCAAGTAACCTGAAAGCCATTTCCTTCTGAGGCACAAACCAGTTATGGTCTAGGACACATTATCCATGTTTTTTACTGTTTTGTGTGACTTAAACTACAGTTTAAACAAGTCATGCATCATTTATACCCAATTGTAATTTTAAAAGCTTCGTTCCTAGTTAATCTATAACCCTTTTCCAGCAGGACCAATTTTCAATTATTAGTGTTGTGAGACTCAGGAAGGGAAAGCCAAAGATGTTCCTAAATCATCTCTAAATTTAACTGACTGTCCAACACCACACAACATCATACTAAACTTCCAAATAATGTTGTACATTTACATTTGTTCTCAGAGTGATTAATCCTCACATTTTCAACCCGTGCACCAATTAACACAGTTAATCCATAAGGGCACAGCTTGAAATTTTCTCTAGGAGATATTGTGCATTGGACCAGCCCAGTTCCACAAAATCATGTCTGAAGTGTACAGAATAAATTGCTGAAGCTTTTGCTGTAGCTGTAAACATGAAATGATGACATTTTTACCAGTTTCTCAATAGAGATTAATATTTGTTTTGAAGGATACGAGTTCCCTTGCACATGGAAAACAGGTTATGGAGGTCACAATGAAACTTGTAAAATGATGCAACTATTGAGTTCACCAAAATTGTTACCATTCAGTCACGACACTTTCCTTGGTTTATCTGAAAAATCACACGAGCTGAGTCATTTTTCAAAATGATGAAGAAAAGCTTGAACCTTATTACAGTGTATGAAAGTCAACAGCAAAACTTCCTTTGGCTTCCTTATAAAATTTTCAACTTGTTCAAAACTGGTTTTGTGTGTTTATTACCAAACATGGTTTCAACACAGTTTGGGCTTGTTCAACACAGTTTTAAGCTCCTTGTGTCTGTGGACAGAAAGCAGCAAAACATGAACAAGTTGTCTCAACCCAACAATAATGTGGTTTAGCACAGTCACCTTTAAGGTCATTTTTTTGCAAACTCCAGGTTTAAGGTACATAGTTATTAACTGAGACAAAAATTGATGACAGGCATGAACAGAAGGGCAGAGATCTGGTCACTGGGCAGACCTGCCGTGCCCAAACAAAGCCTTACTCTGATACATAATATATTCAATTTATCAGTACAATCCAAGAATCAGAACAAATCTTGGTCTCCTCCTGGCAACAGAAACAACTAGAACTGTGAGAATAAATTCTCCAAAAAGGAAGCCAGAGGTGAGAACATTGTCCAGTAGGACTTTTTTTTTTAATTTAATTTAGAACAGCAATTATTTTCCAAAACTGCTTGTCCTGACAAAACTGGAACAGTAGCTTTGCTACAGGGCAAGGCAGGAGGTCTGTTAGGCCAGAGATAGACCTAATAATTATAAAGCTGAATTTTGCAAAAAAAATAGCACTTCTCTAGGGGTTTTTGCATGTGTCAACACAGCCCCAATTTCAGAAGTAGGATTCATGAATAGTTGATGTGGACAATACTACTTGTCTTCTTAGTCTCATGTCCTATATTTAAAAACTACTTTAGAATGTTTCTCAATGTTCTGCAAAATTAGCTTGTTTCTACTGTGGAAAAACCACTGCCATCAACTCCATCAAAATCTATCAATTAAAAAATTTTCAAATTATTTTAATGAAAATGGTATTAAAAAAGTAAGAAATTGAATCTTGCTTATTCAAATCAGATTTTGCCATGACTGTCCCATCACTGGGCACTTCTAGGAATGATCTGGCTCTGTTTTCTTTGCTAATTGAGTATCAGAGCTGATAAAACTGGTTCTCCCCCTGTCAGTCCCAAAAAGGGTTTCTGGAGCATTGTGTTGGAACCTGCTGGAAAACCAGACTCTCTCCTGAGGTCTCATCTACTCATGGCACAAATATAATTTGCACATAACTGTGTAGGAAACTCCTCCCATTTAAACCTTCTCCTCAGCCTGGGATAATGTCACCATCTTCACCCTTCTGCTTTCCCACATGTGACAGCATTGCCTGCTGGAAAGGCAGGAATGTTGTGTTCCAAGTGTAGTGCCCTCATTGGGTTTGGGGGATTATTTTTCAAACCTTTTGAAATGGAAAGCAAGTGTGAAAATGTGAAATCACTTTTAAAGCCACACGAAAAGTCCCCTCAGAATGAAGACCTCTCTGTCTGTATTAGCAATTTAAAGTCAAAATCTTGACACTCTCCACGTTTTTATGAACACAAGGCAAGACTTTCGCTTTTTAAAATTACAGATGGTGAAAAGGGGTTTTTTCTTCACAACAGCAGAATGATTTTTGTTCAGTCTCACACAAATGAAGGCTGTATTGCTTATAAACAGAGTTGTTTTGCAAAGTCCCCATATTCTTTAAGTTTAACTTTGACCTTAATGAGAAATGAGGTTTCAATACCTATTCAAAGACATGACTTCCTTTTAAACAATACCATAAACACTATGGTAAATGAAACAATGGACAGGTATAATCTTACTTTTTCGACCATGAGGAAAAAAGTCAGTCAAAACAAACAGTTAAGAGGTTGTTTTGTTTAGTTGAGATTAACAAGTCCAAACAAGCAAAGACATGCTCTCAATTTAAGATTATTTTTCTCTTGGCAGGAAAAAGAGTATTTTTACAGTCAAATGTCATTTGAATATTTTTGCTTTAAACATTAAAATACCCAACACATTTAATTATGAAACCCCCCAAAAGACAACCTGCACACAATAAAGAACAACTCTGTGATTGCTGTCTTTTTCTATTTAAGACAACTAAACCAAAGACAGGATGACAGCATAAATACTTCCAAAATCCAGCACTTACTGAGCCTTTTCAAGGAAGCTTTTACCTCTTAATTTTCAAACCACTACACACACTAGAAGCCTGAGTTTCCATGTGCAAATATATTGTAATACACTAGATTTTGGTCAGCATCTTACATAACCCAGAGCCAGAGACGCATCTCTCCAAACTAAAAACGAGCCCTCCAACACAAAATTCCCTTTTTATCCCACATTCCCAAGGCCCCCAGTGCCACAGCCACAGTTCTGATTCACAGGGAGTTGGCCAACTATTTCAAAAGCCCAAACCAAGCAGAACAAGCCTCCATCACCTCCTGGCAGCCTGGAATTGCTGTGGAAAAGCAAGGGGAATTGTGGAAAAGCAAGGGGAGGAGGAGGAGAAGGGAGGGAAGCACTGGCTCCACGTTGGCTTATCCCACACCATGGCTCTCAGGGAACACCAGCCACATGCATCTGCAAAAATATTTCCTAACTTCACTGCAAGCCTTGCACTGGGTTTATTTTCCAGTCGTGTGTCCTTACTTGGTTGATTTGTGTTCAATTGCTTTCTCATGACTCTCACGCGCCCATGGAAACAAAGACAAGCAAGAGCTACTGTTTTGTTGAGGAGCTGCAAGACATCTGTGAAGCCAAGCCAAACCCCTCCTCTTCTGCTCCTATTCCAATTTGGGATGAATAATAACATGAGCACTCTGAAAATGCTGAGTCCCCTGTATCAGCTGAGCACTCGGAGGGCAGGATAACCTGCTTCTTCCAGGTTTGGTTTATTTGTCTAACATTTCTACAGACTCCCAAGGCACTGTTTAAATCGTGATTCAGGACTCAACAGACACGAAGCCCTATCAGTTTGGCTGAAGGATTAACAACAAAGCCTCCCTTCAAGTAGCAGCAGCAAAAATGTCAGTGGCAGTAGCAGAGTTCAGGAGCTGAGTGCATACAAAAACCACTGGCCAAATTTGCACTTAGTGTTATTTTTATCCCACAGTGCAAAATATCTGAAGATGAGTATTTTAATACATTGGAATGACGTTTGACTGTTGAATGGAGAAAACCAGATTTCAGCCACTTCCAATGCAGCTTTGATATTTTGGTCTTTCAAATCCCTTCCTTGGCAACAAAACACAACAAAGGATAAATATGAAGTTAATTTGTTACCTCCATCTTCACTGCTCAAATGTCTTCTTTTCTCTCCTACTCAGAAAAATGTGACAGTTTCCTAAGAAACAGCATTAATCAGTGGCCTAAAAGAGAAGTGACAATATTGGGGTCCCATTTGCTGAAGGTACCAATTTTTTTTTTTCATTTATTTCTTCCTCTGCCTGTTCAAAGGGGAATATGAGAATGCTGAGAAACCAATTACACCTGAAACATGATAGATGAGATGAAGTGCCAAGGGTAAGACAACAGAATTACAATCAAATTTTGTAATACCTGCATATTTGTTTACTAGAAATTCACATTTGAATTTCTCTTATTTTCTCAAGAGAAGTTACAGAGAAGAGCTGGGAAAAGCTGCTACACAAGCAAGAGCTCTCAAGAAGCCAATGTATTTATTTCTGTCAAAATTCAATTATGAACTAATTTATAACCTGAAGATATTCACTGGCATTGAGTAACTTCAGGGAGTACAAGATCTGGGAGAAGATCACTGTGTGTGAAAGTTCTGCTAGATATTGTGAAATACCCCAGAGGCTTCACTTCTCAAATTAATCTTTCAAAAATACATGATTGTACTGTAAGCATCACATAAATGCTTCAGATGGAGTTCACTCTAATTCCCTTCCCACTCCAACAGAACAAATCAAATGGAGGTGTATTTTGGAAAGGTATCTGCAAGTATGTACACTGATTTAAATTATTAAGAACACAGCCTTTGAAATAGGACAGTGGCTCCACAGTAACTGCACATTATAACTGTACCTTATGGCATTAAAGAGGAATACCACTAAATACTTTTAAATTCTAATTTAAGCATTCAAATGTTACTACAGACACCTAAATTAAATACAAATAACAGGAACAGGCAAACCCTGTCTGCACTATGGGAAGAACTGCAGGAATAAATTAGTTTTAGAGTTACAATCATGAAAAGGCCAAGCCTTAAAATCTGACTTTATTATCAGTGCATCACAACAGGAACACTCTTCAAGGAGTCACAGCCCTCAGTAACTCTTTGATTCTAATTCCTGAAAGAAAACTTCCAGAAAAGGGCTCATGGTAGAAGGTTTAGTGGAAAGACCCTCCAAAACCTCATGATATTTGCACAGGGGTGACCTTAACATATTTGATTAGCAACAAGATCCTGTATGTTCACATGAAAACACTCTTGTTATTTGCTAAAATTATAGACTGACATATAAATTTCAGAACTAAAATGAACCAAAATACCATTTAATTCACCATGAATTTTTGTTTTGTTATTGTCAGACTGTAACTGCCCATGTCAAATCAAGTACATATGCCCTTCTAATCAGGCACAGAAAACACAGCAAAGTTTATTGGAAAAATACATCTCTTTTTGCTGGACTAAAGAAATAAATGGTAAAAGAATGCAAGCCCAGCTCAGAATATGCAATTTCAATGTCCTTAGTTTTAGAATTATCACAGAGGAAATAAACATCAGCACTGGGTTTTGCTTTGCCTCTTTTCCTTTTTTTTTTTCTTTAAACTACGTTTTTCTTGCTTTTTTAGCTTTCCCTTTCCCCCTAGAAATTATTGTGTCATCTGGTAACATTAGGTATCAAAACCAACATGAGGGTCTTAGTTATTCTGTGTAAGCAGTCAGGCAAATATGTGAATAAAATTTCTATAAATGCATCTTCTAGTTCTAATGATTGAAAAAACAAAAAAAAAAAGAAGAGTTGATTGAAGCATTTTTTTCCACTTCAAATTGCCCTTCAATTATGTCCCAACACATCTATTAATCACTAAGGGGTTCTGTATTAAAATTCTTTGTGATGCACACAGAATATTGATGCTGTCCTGATAAAAATGAGCAGAGGGGAGCAATGCAGGTGCAGTGGCAGGTTATCAAGTTGCTGGTCAACAATACATTATCCTATAACTTGTATAATATCCACCACCTGGGAATGTCTCTGGGTGTCACAGAAACACTCTGGGGTCACTTAGGGTTTGGTTCAGTTTGTATTCAATGTAATAGGAAAATAACACTGAATTCTCAGATGCGGGTCAAAAATAGATAAACTCAGCATCCTGTATATTTTGATATTGTGTATTTTGACTGCTGCTCCAATGAGAGGAACCTCCCTCTGTCCTGTCCCCCTGACACCTCTCAAACACTGCCAAGTGAAGAGGGCTGGGCAAGAGGAGAGGAAGGCTTGTCCAGACACCAAAGGGGCACCAATTCTCCAAGGAAGGGGTGGTTGGAAAAGCCTTGGATGGGCCACAGTGAGCCAAAGCCACACCCAGCAATTCCTGAACCAGGGACAGCTCTGCTTAGTTTATCTCACAGTTCTCACAGGTAAAGATCTGTTTATTGACTATGGAGTTATTTTCTTTGTTCCAACATAAAGCCTTTCTAGGCCATCCAGCACTGTATGAATGCCCACTGTGGAGTTACACTGGAGAGCAGTCAATAAACTTGAAAAAAGAACCTTTCTGCTCTTTTCCATAAGAGAGAGCTGATAAACATCTGGTCTTTGGAAATCACTTTGTGATGTTTGGATTTTGTATCACACTGTGGTACATCATCACATGACACTGCACTTTTCCAAGAAAAACCTAGTAAAGTGAAAATACTTCATTACCATGAACTCTTGTTTCTTAAAAGTTACATAATTACTGTGCAATCTCTTATAAGATCTTATTTATTTCAGCTTTAATTCACTTCAATGAAAGGATTATTTCATAAAGTACGTATTTGCATTTTTAAAAAAATATAAGTCTATTTTCTTCACTGTATATAATTTGTTTACCACTTGCCAAGCTGTTCTTTCACATATGTGAAATGAAAACTGGACTGAATACACATGAAATAAAACTACTGGCAAGGGCAGTGCAAGGGCTTGCCATTGAGAAGATCAGGTTCACAAGAAATGCCTTCTACTCTTTCCAAAATCAACAAGGGTATTAAAAAAAAAATGCTCATAAAAAAAAAGATTTGTATGAAAGGAGAAGAGATTTTTCAGGTAACTCTGAATTTCCAAGTTATTTAAACTATCCTCAAAAGACCTGCACATCTCAAATTATGTTCACCAGAACATCAGGGCTCACTATGCTGAGTAAAGCCAGAATTACTATTATGAGTAAAGCCAGAATTATGATATTCCTCTGTATGAGGAATACAGAATTATTCAATTCTGTATTCCTCACTTGTTTAGCAAGAATGAAGATTACATCATCAACAATTCTGAACAGAGTTTGGGAAAGAGCACTTCAATTTTGCAGGTTTCCTTGATTTTTTTGGCTTAGTCCACAGCCTACAATATAATCTATTTCAGTCCATCAGGCACAATGTATTGCCTTAATTTGAGAGATTTGAGATCAATTTGAGATATATTAAAAAGCAAAATCTTTGACCTACTTGTATGCACAATTCCCTGCAGACCTATAGTTAATTGCAGACAGGAATTTGTTGCACACACAGTTTGCATCTCTGTAGTTCTCAACTGTGACAGAAAACTGTTTTCAGCCAAACAGATGCTTGTAAAATTTCAAATGAAATTATTTCACTAATCAGCTTCATTTCCCCAAATGTCCACAGATTCAGCTCCCAGAGACCTTTTTTAGGTGCAGATTTTCTAAAAGGCACCTCAAAGATGGAGTGTCAGGAGATGGGGGCAGACACAAGTTAGGGAAAAAAAGTATTGTAAAGCTACTACCTCACTTCAATGTTAAAAAGAAATATTTTCTAATGGTTATTATAGTTATGATGTATATATTTTAGGTTATCAATAACATACTGCTAAAAATCAGATTAAATGACACCATCAGCTATGTCACGCTACTCTTTGTCCATAGCAGTTCAACTATGCAGCCAAAACAAACTTCTTTAAATTCCACAACAGTCAAAATACAAAAGTAAATGCCACAAACGCCCATGAAAAAAATCACTTTTGAAATAATTTTAAAGCTGGTAATTTTCTCACAATTTTTGAAAACTTTACAGGTGGAAAAGCAATAAAAATGAGATTGAGCTCCCTGACAAAAAACACACAGGAGCAGAAAAAAAACCTGCAGAGGATTCAAGGATTCCCTCATTGCTCCTTTTCTGCTCATTCCTTTCTAGACCCAAAACAAAAATAAAAGAGGTGAGAAGATTTATGACAAATAAAACTGCCCTTTTATCCCTGTCACGACCAGGAATTCTGGTTCGAACACAGTTGTTATGCAGAAAGTCACACTTCCACAACACAGCCCAAAACACTGTCAGATTAGAGTGCTAAAATGTCTTACTAGGAAAAATTGTTGCCTTTCAACTGTGATTTCTCCTCAGCCTCAGCAGCTCTCAGAAGATCCTGGCAGGTATAAACATGCTCTCTTTTAATTACAGAACTGGGTTACTGCTGTAACTGATTCCCAGCTCCAGCAAATTATCATCAAGTGCCCATTGTGCACAACAATCATTTAATGGCTGACAAACCATAATAAAGAAAGCTTTAATGAAGAAAGCTGGAAACCTGCCAGGATTTTATGGCAGTGCACTCCAAAAGAAAGAGTTGCAATCTGTATTTAAGATTAAGAGAGCCTTTTAATCCAGATGGCCAGAATTAAACAAGGCAGTGCAGGGAAATTTTGATCAAAAGCAAGTACAACATGAAAGTACCAAAATTCCCCCAGTAAACCACTGCTAATTATTTCAAACAGAGGCTGCACGTTCATTTTGTATTGTGAAGAACTTGGGGGAAAATACAATGTGAATGTGTTGCTTTCTCTATGACAATTTACTTACCCCTGAGTTTTTTTTGACTGAAGTGTGGAGTGGTTTAGCAGCAAGAACTGTATTTGCTGGCCTTTATTGGGAGAAAATACTCAGGCAGTTCTACAATAAAATTGTAAAGAAATTTGCAAAATTAAATAAAAAGTATTTTAGAGTAGTCTAGGCATAGTTTTAAGATGAATTTGAGGAGAACATAATTGCTGCAACCAACATTTGAAAAAGTCCTTAGTTTCAGTGTTGTATTAATATAGGTTATATAATATATATAATATATTATTAATAGGTGACACCCAAGTTTCAATTTGCTCCCCTCTCCTATAATTCCCTTGGAACTGCTGACACACTACTTAGAAACAGGAGTTTTCCCCGATTCATCAGCAGAGAGGATGTGAGATTTCCCATTTTGAATAAGCTCCACTTATTTGTCTTTGGACTTGCCCTTGGATGTGTGGGAACAGGCCCCTGCCTGGCTCCTGGCAGCATCACACTCCAGGAGTTGGGAAGGCATCATCTGAGACCCAGGGCACTCACAGCCAGGAAACTCTTGTATTTCTAAATCCCTACAACTGAAATTATTCTTTAACGACTAAAACGTACAAATACCATTTTGTAATAGAGCATTAAAGCAGTAAGAGACTCTGCTTTGCAATGACCCTCTTCCTGCTTCTGGGAGTTTTGTAGAAACCCCAAAGCAGAGAAGTACACAGAGAAGATGATTTCTCAGCTCCTCTACAATAAAAATATTTATCTTTTGAAAAGGTTTTTTATGTTGATGAAATAAAGCCTCTGCAAAATTCACCAGTTAATTAGAAATCACAGAGTCTATTCAAGACCGAACTAACACTAAACCAGCTTCATTTCATCTTCTAAAAACACCCAGTAAGCCCCCTTTTTGTACACCTACTCATTCTTGCTCTGATGCTTACATCCATTCCTTTGATCTTTTTGCTGAGGCCAAGCCAGTGCTGAACCATGACATAAATCACTCTGCCACAGTTAAAAATACTGATTCAGAGAGAAAAAATAAGGAACCCTTGTGAGCACGTTTGTAACAGAGCAGGCAAATCCCAGAGAGCCCTGCAGCATCCTGTTCCCTCGCTGAGCCCCCAGGCACCAGGGCAGGATGTGTCAGCTCTGCTTTCTGAAGCTGCCCCTGTGCTGTGCTGGAGAACCAAGTGAGCTGCTTTCTCACAGAGTGACTTGATGCTCCTGCAAAGTTGGAAGGAGTTCACTATTATCTTTGCTGTGTGTTTTTCTGTTTTATAATCTTGTGACAGCAGTAACCTTTGAAAGTCTGCCAGGCTCCCTGAAATGAGAAAGGAGCTACCAAATCTGATGAGTCCTTGTCTCTGCACTCGTGTCAGTGTTGTCCACATTTATATTTGTGCACATACAGAAGGGGGTTTAGTTCTCCCTGTTAACCCCTCTCCTGCAGGACAGCACAGCACTGCAATGTTTTAACTAATGGATTAAAGGAGTGGAGAAAAACCTTGCTGAGAACATAAGTGACACACACACACACGTTTGACAAAGTGGAAATTAAGTGCAAAACATCTGTGTGAAACCCCAGACAGCAGGTTCATACTGGCTGCACAACATTTTTCAGGTTCTAAATGTTATCATTTTCCCTGTGAGCTCACTCAGGGTGAACCAAATATTATTGACATGAATCAAAATCAGGAAAAGCAGTGGAGCAGCTGAACATGAGGTGAAATGAAAGCTGTACTTCTGGTGATAACAGGAGCTCCTGGATTATTTACAGATTGAGCAGTAGAAAGTAAATCTTGTCCAAAAGCAACAATGAGAGCTTTCATCATGGGCATGCAACTGCCATTCCCCTGGGACAATGAGCAATCCAAGGATGTTAAGTCCTCCTTACCCCATTTTTTTAAATAAACCTCTTCTGCAATATCAGCATCAGGGTTTCTGCTGCACCAAGAGCTGCTCTGTGTCCATTCAATAATACACTGGCTTATTGTGCCAATAAAACAGGAATTGTCACTTGCAAGAGTTTACACCCAGGGCAGGAAAAGCACAATCCAATATTACTGTGATCATGGTCAACTATTCATCAATAACCTCCCTGAAAGAATTAAAAGAAAAGAAAATCACATGTGAAATTTATTAATGAAAGACAGAAGGAAAAACTAATTGAGGAAAAGAGATCAATATCACCAAAACAATTGCAGAATGTAAAAAAGAAGTAGAAGGCAGATGGTCTGTATAACTGAACTATTCCAGCTCTTCTTCCAGAATCCAAGGAAATTCAACAAGGGTATTACTCAGTCCTGTATCTGCACGTGGTAATTGGAACAGCATTGGCCCAGGCTCCAAAGCTCTACTCTCTCTGCTGCTACAAGAGGATTCTCAGTATAATTAAGTTAAAAATTACAACATGCCATACTGAAATAAACATTGGAGAACAAATAATTATAAAATACTCATTAAAATACCCCCCCCAAAATCTATGCATTGTTTATTTGTGGAATGTTTGCAATTGTTTTTTAAGGGAGTCATAAAAATTCCTCACTCACCAGGAGTCCAGTCATGAGGGCCATGAATTTCTAGAGAATCTGACTTTTTATACAGCTCAAGAGAAATATTTTTGGATACAAACTTAAAAAAAAAAAAAGTTTTGAAACTAATGGCTTTATTCCTTAAAATGAGTAAAGACTTGCCTACAATGTAAACAATGAATATAAAATAAAAAAAAAGAGAAAGACCACAAGTCTTGTAACCTAAATACAATACCCATTGTCTGGACTTCCCTATTTCCATGAAGAACATCTGATTTTCATTTTAGATTAGAACATTCTGCTAAAATTACTAATATGCTGGGATAAAATCTAATTTAATTGTAAAATTTCAAGATGAACAACCTCAGCTATGAAGTCATTGGTGTTCCATAACTGAGAACTAATACTCTAACTCTGGCACAACGATTAAAATCCAATATTTAATCCTAGTTGCAATAAGTTTTGATGATCTCAGAGCAAACAGTAGTTCTCAACAGAAAAAAAACCACCACATAAAACTCAGCTCAACTGGCAGCTTTTGTCACTGCTTAGCCAGGGAAAACTTGGCTCTTGGCTCGCTATGTTTGTAATTCCAAGAACTTGCAGTATTTTTCTGTGAGCAGATACTCAGTTGCCAGAGATAAAAACTGGAGTTTCAATGTCCTGGAGTCAGTGGTGAGAACAGTGATGACAAACTTGTCTCTCTTTCACTTCCTTGTCTCCTGCTCAGTGATAAAGTGGTGGAGAGTTGGACCTGGAATTGTGAATAACAGAAGGGGCTCCTTCTCTTTGTTTGTGTGTGGGGTGAAAACAGATTTGGGAATTGTTAGTAATGTCAACAGGCTCTGGTTCTAACAAAAGAACACGAAGCCAACAACAAAAAGACTCCACAATTGCAATACAAGAGGTTTAGTCCAGGGTTTTTTCATGTGCTCCACGTGAAATTCATGGAATTTGGGTGAAATAACAGCATTATTTAGGAGACACGTGCAAAACCTCCAATAAAAGGGGCAGAAAGGCCTATGTAAAATCCTGACAGAAAACGTATGGGCCAGAACCACGTCAGAACTCAGCACTAGTGAGGACAGACATCTATTTCTGATAAAATATATATGATTTTAAAGAAAGGCAGAGGCTGCTCTGCATCTGAGGCCATTAACATGACTATGTGGATAACCTTAGATTTCCAGGAAATTGCATTACCTCAAATACCAGTGTCGGGCATGAAGGAGCTCTGGAAAAAGCAGATTAAAAAAGATATTTTTTATATAAATATTAGTGTTTAAAGTGTGACTTTTGATGTTTAATTGTCAAATCTAGGAGGTAACAGGCCTTGACAAGAGCTGTGTATTAGAATAATACCCCAGGCACACTTGGGTGAGGAAGGTGGCTGACAAGGGGCAATGGGCTGAAAGAATATTTCCCAAAAATGACTGTTAAATTATACCTGATACTTAACAGTCAAGAAAAACAGGTACTGACAATTTCTTATTGCTCAACGTGAATGCAAGTATTGGAAGATGCATGTTTGTACAAGAGGAATGGAAAATCAAACAGACTACAAAATTGAGTTTATAGGGAGAACAGGACAAATGCTGAGGCAAGGCAATGGTGCTGAGTCCAGCAAACACAATTCCTGTCATCTCACACACTGAGCAGTTAAAGAAATAAATAAAATACCAATGCAGTACTCGATCCTAATCTTAAATACCAGTGTTTTGCAAAGAATACCTTTAAATTTTTAAATACAAACCAAAATAAATTTAAATATAAACCAGTTAACAGCACCACAGTATTACTGATGTAATTCAAAGTTGTCCAGTAGTTCTTTTTAAATTAAAGTGTTCGCAAGCATAAAAAGAATAAATGACACCAGAATAAATTACTCACCCAGATTACTGTGATAGAAAAAAAAGACAGAAGAAAAGAAAAATACTGAAATTTTTTAACATGAAAACGTCTTCAGGAAAAGTGCAAGAAAGAACCATTAATGAATAGTAGTTTTTTATAACTTTCTGATAGAAAGCTAAGTCCACAATTGAAAAGTAAATTGTTGAGAAGCACTTGTTTGAACTTACATCTACTATTAGAATAAAATGCAAAAATAATAGGAATCTACATCTGTGAGTTCATCATTAAATAACATAAGTTTGTAAGATGAAAATATTAACATTTTTACTGCAAGTCATGCAGATGCCCACCCAAAATAAAACATACAGAGGATACTAAGTAGACCAGCAAGGAGGTGTGAATCAAATAAAGAAATTATGGATGACAGAGGACATGAGAGAAAAAGTGTTGTGATACAGTGAAATATAAAGATCAGACTGAAGTAAGTGAATGAGACAGCAGAGTTTCATCACCAAAATGACAGTGATGATACATCTTGAAAAACCAAAGCAATACTGAGAAAATTTTAAAAATAACAGGAATGGAAGGTTCAAACAAAAATATATTGAATGGAGCTGGAGCATTTTAGAGTAAACTGGGAGAGCACAATAGAAGGATGGGACGTTTTGAAAACTTAAAAGAAAACATTTGTGGCCCATGAATGAAATAGTTCCATCTCCCAACAACAATGAAAAAATTGTCACAGCAAAAGGGAAACCAGGAAAGCACTTAAGAGAAAAAAAAAAAATAGTGGTTTGCATAGTAATAACATCTGTGTCTGTGTCAGTATAAGCACAATGGAGAGAATTAGGGCTGTCTTGGTGCAGTTTAAAAATACCTTTGGGTTGGATACAGTGAGAAAAATTAGCTGAAGGTTTGCACTAGATAAATCCCAGCTGGTTTTGGTGGACTACCAGGTTTTTCCTAATTGCCACTAACATTATTTCCATCCTTCCCTTCTGCCCTTCATGTCTGAGATACAGAACAAACGGACTGTTTGCATTTGAAGATTTTGATTGTCCTGATTAGCAGGGAAATGAAATGAAAAGTTAATATATTCCAGTGCCATTGGGAATATGGGCTTTGCAAGGCAGCAGGAACACCCTTTCCAAAGAGCTGGCTCTGCAGACACTCCACCATCCAAGGAGTAAGAATCTGTGTTCTAACAGCAGCTGGGTTGGGTTGGTTTTTAACCACTGCTCATGCAGGAGCAGGAATGATCCTCCCCTTCCATTTCCTGGGAGTAGAACTGCACTGGTGTGTCTCACATGTGTCACACCACATCAGGTATCCTGAAAAACCCCTCATTTGGGCTGGGACAGGAACCACACTGACTCTGTATTCCATAAAGCCCAGGAGCCAGGCTGCCACTGGCACCAGGAGTTCCTGCAGCACCTGCAAAAGCTCTGCCACAGGTTGTGCATGTCCAACAAACCACCAATATGCACCTGGACTCCTTTCTACTCTCTCTCTCTCTGCTCTATCTACCCAGGGATTCACTCCACAGTCCTGAGAGCAATATTTCAAAAGGTACAAAAGACAGCATCTATCAGAAATTATAGGTTTTGCTCTGCAGGGGAATGATTTATTGATGCTGAGAGATTAATTTAGTAATCAGACACTACCTGAAGAGAAAAAAAACCACCCGGTCATGGAAAAGTTAGATGAGGAACCTATTCCAGCTTTTGATGTAGTTTTGTCCCAAATTCAAAGTTAAAAAGGAAAGAACTTTTCCAATTTACTGAAATCCAATCTTGAACTGGATCTCATCCAGGTCTATACCTCAAAGGCAAAAGGGACTTAGTCATATTTTTACATAACTGAATTCCTGAGTCACATTACAGAGGGAGAGTCAAAGGGAATTCAAGACCAATTTCTGCCATTACATATTTTCTTTTTTTAGTATTGCTTGTAAGAAACAAATGTTGTAAGACTATTTCAAAACTTAAAAGCCTTTCATCATTGATTATGGCTCGTTTTTCACTCCGATTTACTGACACACACATCAATATCCACAGCACTAATTCTGCATTGTGGTAACAAGAGCAAATGATGACTGCTGAGCTAACTCTAAGAAGCCAAGAAATAATTTGCAATTAATCAGATGTTAAAATAATAATTGTTTTGCAACATGTCTGCAATGCTACAGATTCATAGAATGGAATGGAATGCAGCTGTCTAGAAGTTACTGGATGTCACACTGGTCTCTGAGCTGGGTTAGTGAAGCAATGCTGCAATGCTGCCAATTTTATACAGCTGAGATTAATGAAATGATCAAATGGATGTGATATGCACTGCACTCCTAATTCACACAGGGACCTTGCAGCAGCCCAGCACACCCCAGTGCTGTTACACATTTGTATTTCAGCCTCCCTTCTCATTACCACAACCGTGGCTTAAATTTTGGAGATGCTGCAGGAAAAAAAGCCAATTTCAGCCTTTTGTTTCCAAAGCCACACTTCCCCACTTCCTCTTTGCCTGAGGCTTGCAATCTCTGTCCTTCTAAACTCCTCTCTGCCCCTCTTAAGCTCAGAACATTTCAAACTGACCCAGCCCACCTGGCCCTGCAGCAAGAGCCCTTTGGAAGCACAGCCCCTGGGAACCCCCTCAGCTTTCCCAGGGCACTCAGGTCTTGCCTTGCTCACACCCACATTCCCACTGCTTCCACTCATCCCTGTGCTCCCTCCTCACATCTCTGCTCTCCCCACTTTGTCCAGACCATCCCCACGGCACCCACACCACCACAGGCCACTTCCTTCCCACGTGCATACAAAGAATAAGTCACTTAAAAAAAGGGACCTTGATCATGTCAGCTCTGGTGCACCTCACTGCAGCCATAAAGAATACTAACTTCACTTCTCAGTTTATGATTTTCTATGAATTATCTCCCAGTTTGGAGGCCTACAGAATGCTCCAGTGAAACCATTCACTCAGTGCCAGTTAAAAGCTGTCAAACCTGCTGATTCATTTCATCAACATTTACTGTGCTTCATTAATTCTAGATCTAAATGTTTTCAAAAAAAATAATGAAGTTATATATAACTCAAAGCAGCAGCACCTATAAATCCTTCAAGCCTTTGGCAACTTCTTTAATCCAAAATAATCATGTTTCCTTGTATAACAAGTCTTGTGATGTCTGTAATAGCACCTCACTATAGTAACAACAGCCTTAATGTTATAGCTCCCTTGCATGCCTCAAGTATTAATCAGATTCCATATTTAAATATGAAATTAGAGTACTCTTGATACCCTTCCTGAAACAGATATCCCCCAAATTTTTAAAAAAGTACAATAAAGATCAGGACTGTGGAGTTGCTGTTGATACTGGAGTCAAACATTTCAGCTTGCTGGTTATTGCTTTACTCTATTACCTCATCCCTCCACATTAAAATAACATTTCTAAATTCTACAGGCCATTTTCTCTGCCACAAGTTCTTTTTTATTTCTTTTTGGCTTTTAAACAGAAGAGAGTGAAAAAAAATCTCATTTTATAACCAGAATGAAGGATTGCAGACTTCATGCTAGAACTGGGAATATCATTTTCCTTTGAATGCAAAAAACTCAATGATCAAAGTACTCATTCTTCAATTTAGAAATTTCTTCACACAAAAAAATTTTCTTTTTCGTAAGTGAGTTTAAATTGTAGCAATTTTTCAAATACACTTTTTTTAATCCAAGCTTTTCTCTAGTATTATCCTGAAAACTCCTTTAGCACCCCCCCAGCTATTACTTACGAGATAAGGATGGTACATTACTCATGCTACATTACAAAAAGTGGTAATTTTTTTATGACCAATTTGCTTGAATTTAACTTCATTTAGAAGAAAAATTTGTGACTTTACATCTCAATTTAACAAAAATTATATTTAACAGTATTACTTCCTTTTCCCAAACCTCCCATAACCATCTCTAATTTCCACTGTATAAAAAGAAAATTCACAGTCAGCTGCTTGAACTTTATCAACATTTTTCTGTATGTAGCTATAACCAAGATTGTACTGTGTTGAGTAATCCAACTATAATCTGCAGGCATAAATCTATATATTAAGTTCACAATAGACAATATTAAACTGGATATTAAATGCACTTAATTTGATCTGAATACTAAACTCGAGATTAAATCCAGAAAGCAGAAGTTTCAAATAAGTAGCCCCAGCCAACACAGAACCTGTAATTCCAAGAAAGGCAGGGTTTAAAGTATTCCATTACCCATCTAAAAATGTGAGCTTGTGTTTTACAGTCTGGACTCCATCCAAAGGCTGTCCTCAGTGCCTCCCCCTCCCTTTGGGAAGCACAGCTGGAGAGGATGCTGCCCCTCTCAATATCCCTGTGTGCTGCTGTGCTCAGCGTGTGCTGGCACAGCTGGACAAACTCAAGGATTACACAGAATTCAGGACACAATTCTCCCAGGATCTTGCCTGTTCCATTGGGGCAGCAGGAGAATGTGAAGCATTGTGAAAGCAGCAGGAGAATGGAACAGTGCCAGGGCTGCCCTCGGGGTACAGGTACAACACACCTCCAGCACTCACTCACATGGCAAAGCTGCAACAGAGGCTCTTTAATTCTCCAGCTGAATGAACCTCAGTCTTTCAGCTTCCATATTTCATACAGTGAACCAAACTCGTGCAAAGACATTGCTTTTGGAGGCTGGAAAAACCATCTTTTGCGTTGGCATCTTTTTGTCCATCCCCCTTTTCAAATCTGCTAATAATTGAAATCAAGCCTCCATTTCATGACTGTGTGTCCCTGAAAACAAGCACAAGGTATCAGAATTTTAGTGCCTGTAGAAGAAGAGCTTACACTATTTTCAGTGCTTGACACCCCCTCCCAGGCAGCTCTGCTCTTTCAGAGATGTGAGCACAGCAGTCAGAGGTGCAGCACAGCATCACCTCTGTTTTCACATGCACCATGTGTGGCAGAGGCAGATCCAGAGATTAGTGCATATAAATCACTCACCCAGGAAGGCAAAAAGCCCACACAACTGCCAACTGAGACAACTAATACAAAATGCATGTTTTTACAAGGGCTTTTCAAAGAAATACCATTTGTGGGAAGAATGAGTCATAGGCCAGCAAACTTTGTATGCTGCAGTTACTCAAAGTGAGAAGACAAAGGGAATTAGAACTTGGATGATTATTTTTTTAAATAACCAAGGTACATTAGCAAAACCAGCTGTTGTACTGTAATAATTCTAAATAGCTTTGTTACGCCTTCATATTCTTTTCCAGTAGTAGTTTTCTCTCTTTCTTTTTCACTTGCATTTTGGGTTTGCTGTTGTTGGCACAGTGTCTCAGTAGACATTAGACAAATAAACTTTTCAACAACATGAAGACTTTTAAAACTATATCTCTTAACTCCTATCCCCTTGAGAGGCTGGAAAGGGATTACTTAATTCTTTGCAGGTTTACTTGTGCATCCCTTCTCCATTTCTGAGACTTATTTTAGTTACAAAAAAATAACTAAGCATCTTAGCAGTTATCTCCATTTAAATCACAGTTTATATCTTTTTCTTAAGCATGTATTTTATGTATTTATTGATTAACCTACTTGATTTTACACTTGACTTGCAGGGGATCAAATTCACTGCCTGGTAGGCTTAGTCGGTACTCCACAATTACAGAAATTTATTTTGTGTATAATAAGTACTTAAACAGAAACCATATTTTCACATGACAAAGTACTGTCTCCAAATTTATTTCCATAATCTCACTGCTTAAAGTTCATTCCAACTGGACTAGTTTTATGTTTGTGTTTTAACTGGAATGGAGTCAATTCACTTCTTGTCTTAGAGAGTCACGTGCCATTAAAGAGCCATTTTGCCAGATTTTACACTTCAATAATCAGACATCATCTGCATGGAAACCTTTTACACAGAGATGACAGCAGAACTGTCAGCACAGACTTTAACATCAGATCTGTGATCTGATCCTTATCTCATTTTAGCCATGAATTTCCCTTCCCACCAGGCTTGCAGCTCAGCCTCACTTTTTAAAGAGTATGTTGTTGGATTTCAAGACCCAGCATTTTCCCTTTTACCAAAGCCATTCATATTTATCCAGTAAAACTGCATTTTTTTAAGGTTCCTGTGTAAAAATTAAATGACTAAAACACATCATCACACCTGTAGAGTAACAAAAGCTTTTCCTGTATAAGAAAATAACAACACTCAGTAGCCCACAAGCAGCTCTTGCATCATGAAATATTTCATGTAAGAAAAGTTTCAGTGTCCCAGACTCAATACCTAGAGAATGAAACAACTCATCACTAATCTGAAGCATGTTAATTAGTTAACACCTAGAGTGGGGGTTTTAAAGACCAAGAAATCAGAAAATCACCCTAAAACATTTTTTTTAACATGTTATGCTCTCCAAACTTCTACAAATGAGACTCTTTTCTCTGGGCAAAATTTTTATTGTATACATAACACTACAGACTTTTTGGATGTCTCTTCATGAGGTCAGACACAATTGAATTTACAAGGACATGACTTTCCACCCAATTTGACCTTAAATGAACTAAGAGAAGTCACAGCTAAGGTAAAATTATCACTGAAGTGATAAGAGACAACCAGTCCTTATCTTCTCAGGCACAAATTGGATAATCTGGGAATCAAATCTGGGTTTTAACTACAGAATTGGTCATTAAATTTTATCACTCCTAAGGTATCAGGTGGTCTCTCCAGGACTCCAGCCAATCCCATAAAAACAGCTATGTTGCATGGCAGACTTAGCTGGAAGCCAAGTTATAATGTGTTCAAGAAAAAAGATGTTGTAAAAAGGAAACTTCAGGAGAACCTGAACTACAGCAAGAGCAAGGAAATAGCAGCACTTTGCAGAGATGTTCACTACAGTGCAAACACCAGGAAAATTTTCAGAATCAAACAGAAAGAAAACTCAGGCCAGCAAGAGCTAGGATAGTACTAATTTTAAAGGCTACTCAAATCTGCCTGCTTTAAAAATCTCTGCAAAATTCGTGTCAACCAAAATTCAGCCAACAATATTTGCATTACAGTAGCAACATGGATGTACAAATCTTGAACCAATCACGTTGTTAAAGTTCAGAGTTCATAAAGGAAGAAACCCTGAGACACTGTGACAATTTAAGTTGAGAAGTAGTTTATAAATGGTTTTCCAGGAGATTTCCACGTAGGAGTACATCTTAAAACTGATGTTCTGTTATTAAAATTTGTGGTGCTTAATTTCCTCCGTGAATTAGCAATTATTGGCATTAAAGAGAAGCTGTGCTAAATCCACATGATTTTTCAACACTGCAATCAACTTCATTTATTGCCATTTACTAGTTCCACCTATATTCACAGGAGCTCACAAAGTTGGAAAGAAGCCCCCAGTGTTTGTGCAGAAAGGTTTAGTAGCCCAAATGAGATGCTGCAATAATAAACCACCAATGCACTTGGATTTGGTCCTGTGCTAACTGACCACGAGCTCTCTTGCACAACTCTGAACACCTGGAGAGATGTTTCCAGAGGAAACTGAGATTGTCAGAAGAATGCAAACACTTTTAATAATTCACCCCTCCCATGGACAACATTTCCCAGCCTGCAAGATGAACAGAGCACAATAAAAACCAGGGGGATGGAGCACATTCATACATAATCCAGTAACTCAATTAACACCCCAGCATTCAGCAGTTCAGTGAATGCTGAGGCAGAGTTGCCTCCAGACATTCACAGCACCTTTGGGCAAGGCTACAACAATATGTGTTTATTGAAATCTGCATCTGGTAGTAATTTGTCCAGCAGCAAACTGTTTTTTTTTTTTTTTTCACTTGAGTGATCTACAAGGGCTCATATACTCTGCAACTGTTTGCTGGAACTAAGATGCACGTTGTATAATTTATGTTCTTAATTATAAAACAAAGTTTATCAGCATGCTTGTCTGTGTTGTGTAATTTCTTATTCTTCACAGGAGAATAACAGAATGCTTCTTGAACAGTCTATTCATTCTTCATTGTGACAAAGCATATTGGAATGGAAGAGATTTAATCCCTAAATTATCTTACTGCTCCCTTCTTCACTGGCAACTTCTCCTTCAAAGGAAAAGGGCTCAACATAGTTTGAAACTCTTTCTAGAAGAGAACACACGCAAGAAAAAAAGATAAAAATGATACTAATCTTCCTAATTTACCAAGTTTTAGTAATGAATGAGCTATTTCAGGTACAGAACTCATTGGTAACTTCTTCACCTTGCACTGTCGGGCAAAGAAATCACACCAGAATATTGCAGCTCTTCTGTCCTTCTAATGTCAGTTCAGTGAGGTGGATCCTCACATGTGAAAACGGGGGGATGTCTTGTGACTTAGGGAAATGTAAGGAAGTGCACCAAGTTCTTTAGAGGGATGATTTGTTTCTAAAGACATCAGCAAACTCATTTTTCATCTTTTACAGCTTCAGTATAGCTGAATATAGATGAATGTAATGATGCAGTCATCATTATTTAACATTTTAGAGTAATTTTAGTTAAAGCACAATTTAATATCATTTACTACCATGGCCCAAATCAAAGCATTACTTCATCACTTCAAATACTCCTTGTGTAGATACGGATCTAATGAGGGCAATTAAAATGATTCATAAAGAAAACGAGTGTAGCTTTGCAATTATTAAAAGAGGAAACATCAGAAAGCCCAGACACTGAGGCCTCTTGGTAGAGAATGTTTGATACTGAACAATACCAACTTCCACTGATTACTATGTTTAGAAAGAGCAAAACCAATCCTGAATTACTACCTGCACGAGCACCATGAAGAACATAAAGTACATATTAATGCTTCAGCAGTTTCCTACACCTGGAAAGGTGCTGTAAGACTGAGACTAATGGGTTTGTACAGCTATTTGTTCATAGCTTTTTCCCCTCTCATATAAAGAATGATGAGATTATACATTTATTCATAGCAGCACTTTCCATTTTATAGCTATGTGAGATTTACTGTGAAATTTTATATAGAGATTTAAACTCTATCAATGTGTTGGCACTATGGCAGCAATTCACAGTTAAATACATGAAAAAGTATTAAAAAAATACCATCTGTTGCTAACCCAAATGCTGTTATTCCATTTCTTTCAGTGGTTTTAGTACAAATTTTTTTCCACATAGTTGAAATTTCAAACAAAAAAGACAACATATCAAGATTAAAAAAAATTCTTCATACTCAATAAACAGCATTTCCTCTATCTTTGCCCCCAAGAACTAATTCTTACATGTGAATTTGCAGAGTTTCATTTGACTAATAACTATACAAGTCTAGCAAATCTCTCAGTCTATGCAGCTAATCAGTGGCCCCTTTTATTGAAGGATTTACAAGTCAAAATTTGCAGGTGACAATATTTCCTAAGGTTGTTTCATAGTTTTGACACAAGGTCACATTGGATGTTTGTGACAATGCAGATTTATTAATTTGCAGTGGCATGGGCAACGTTTCTAGAGCTGCCCCCACTTCCAGAATCTCTTTGGAATTCAAGTAATAACGAGGGCTGACTGATGAAAAGATGTTTCTAACTGTAAAACTCCAAGCCCTGGTTTTACAGGACTCAGCTCAGAGGGTTGGCTGCCTCTCATCCCTGACATCTTCCTAAGGAATGGCACAGGAATCTTTCCATTCCATACAACCCTGGAAACAACTGCCTTTCCCCTTTTTCCCCTTGGCTCTCACAAATTAAAATGAGTGCACTTTCCCTCCCTGTCCTGAAGGGACAAATATACATTTATTCAAGTCTATCATGGAACATGAGGGTTTGTGCACATCGGGGGCTGACGTAACTCTGGGAAGAGCATTTCAGTATAATTAGGGATAATAATTGAAGTTATCAGGAAAGATATCAGGGGGAAAGACAAGGAAATCATGTTTTGGTACCAAACAGAGGCAACACTTCACAGGTATTCCTAAAATCTTCAAAGAGCAGCATAAGGTATCAGCATAAAGACTGTTCTGGGGCTCCTTCAAAGGCTGTAAAACTCAGTTTGAACCGTTCTGTGTTGATGGAACAATTACCTCTCTTGGCAAAATGTCAGCAGCAGAAATACCAGGGGTTCAGCACAACTGTGTGTGAAGGACAGACTAAATCTATTTTAGGCATGTAATAGCAAGGCACAGTCACCCAAATGCACTTTACAAATGCAAATTCACATATATTTGAAAATCTGCTGTAACCAAGATCATTTCTCACTTGGATTGTGTTCAACAGGAATTTTCTTTTTCTTTCAGAATAAAATTTACCATTATTTGAAGATCTGGGAAATATTGCCTGATGAATGAAGAAATATGATGACACTAATTGACATCATGAGAAAACTTAAAAAGAAAAAAAACAACCCACCTCCTGAAAGAAAACAAATTAATCTCTTAATCTCTCAAGAAAGAAATTCCAGGGCAGGCCTGAATCTGTCAAAATGAATTTCTCCTGAAATGCACCAGATTAAAAACATGAAGGAAAACAAAAAAGCTCACAGACACAGAAAAGTCTCAAATATGAATTTTGGTTTACCCATCAGTAGTGATTTCTTTATGAACGTTTTCGTAACATCAAGTAAAATGAAATTGTGAATACTGCTTGGTTAACAGAAAAAAAAACCTGTTAAGTTACAGAAGTTACTCTTAGAATATTGTTGCAATTGGGTTTTACTGTTTGGCTTGGAGTTTTTTTTGGCTATTCATATGTTATTGTTTCAACATCAAATACATTGCATAATATAATGCAGAATCAGAAACAAGCAGGATATTTTTAATAGCAAAGCACATTGGAAATTCTGAATTTTCTTCCAAATTAGGATAAGTTCCCTTTTAATACCAGCTGCCTATTATACAGCTAAGCCTTGTTCCTCGAGAAATGACTGAAAAATGGTCAGGCACCAGTGTCAAATAAGTGCAGAAACAGAAAAAAAAAGGGTTTTTCTACATTTTTTCCCAGTCAAAGAACTCTTTTACTAGCCTGAATATTTTTTATTATTAATCCTACCCTTCCATAGGACAAGAAGCATTGCTTGGGATAAGTAAAGCAGCACACCAGAGGCATTTTGTAAATGCCAAACAGGGTTCATTCACTAACCACAGGAATTTGTCATAGAAACTATAGATACTATGGATCACACTTTTGGTAAGAGACAAAAAACTTGAATTACAACATTACTAAAGTAAAATAACACAGATATAACGACCTGCTGCCACCAATATCTGAGGATCATAATCCCATTTGGAAACATGAAGTCTGAT
Organism: Calyptomena viridis; assembly: GCA_013390005.1. Taxonomy (NCBI): domain Eukaryota; kingdom Metazoa; phylum Chordata; class Aves; order Passeriformes; family Eurylaimidae; genus Calyptomena; species Calyptomena viridis. Next base: position 164,279 of record WEIV01019295.1, on the reverse strand, counting down.
CCAGATTTGATTTTTTCCAACTCTCTTTATGATCCTCTTAGATTGCAAGATTTCTATCCCTTCTTGTGTTTTAATCAGTCATAAAACAAAGTGAAAATTTTATTTCTTGTCTGTATTTTATGATCTTCTCTCATCCCAATGAAAGCAGAACATACAAAAAACCATCCAGGTAATTTAGGAATTGATATCCAAAGAAAGAAAGCATATTTACACTTGGGTATTATTAAGAAGAGAGAGAAATGAGGTTTCTCTACTTCTGAAAATTAATATAGTTGGAAAATTGCTGTAGAGAAATTCAACTGCTCATACTACAGTGAATTCATGCCAAAATTTCCCTTTACCACTATTATCACTCCTCCTGGTATTGAAAATCCCTTTCAATAAGCTGCTTCAGTCCCTGTGATTCGAGAGCACTTCCACATGTCCAAGCAAGGATAAACCTGCTTTAATTTTGTCCTGAAGAACAGTGGTAGTTATTTCTGGAGAAAAAAAGGGCAACCACAAAATGAGTAGTCCTAAAGAACTGCATTTCTTAGAAAACCTTAGAAATGGGAATGGTTCTTCCACAATTGGAACAATCTTGGCTATGGGCTTTATTGCTGTGTCAGTTTTCATTTTCAGCAGTGTGTCACATCAGTAAAAAATATCCTTTAAAACAGAGCAGTTGAGTGAGTATCAGGAAAGCTGTCATTTGAGATGGAATGTGAGGAGCTCTCCACACCAACACCCTTGGCAGGGTTAAATCTGGCAGCCCTGGGGAGCAAACCAGCTGCTTTAGGGATGCACTGAGATGCAACAATGCAGCCCAGCCAGTTCTGAACTGGAAATCAGGCACTTGGTTGTTCTGCCTCCCAGTCAACACTTCAGTTGCTCATTAATAATTCAAGGATTCACAGGCTGTCCCTATTTTAAGCCCAACTACTAAACCCCACTGTTGAACAAGCACCAAGTTGCAAAGTTTGGGTTTGGAGCAAGGAGACCAAGTGATCTGGAAAACAGAAGTGCAGCTTTTACATGAGCTTGGGCAGCTCCCAAAATGAACTGTATCCAGTGGAAACAAGGCCTAAGTGCTGACATGGGAGTTTCCCACAGCTTCTATTGGCCTTCAAAGCCATGTGTGTCATCAGAGTCTCTTGCTGAAGCTGTACATAAATATCTAACTGGTATTAAAACAAGGAAAAAAACCCCAAAGTTCCATAGAACCTAAATTAAAGCCAGATGTAGAAAGAGCAGATGCCTGAAATTTATTGTCATTTCAAGACAGAATAGAAACACTTGCTAATATTACTATTTACTGAGTAAATTGTCATGCTAAGGAAGTCATGTAAAATATTTATAATTTCCTGATGCATCTCATGTCAAAGAAATAGGTGCTGTATTGAGTAAGAACTCTGCAATAAGTGTTACATTTAAACCACAAACTAAATCTGTTTTATGATTCCTACTCCAACTGCACATTGAATTATATTCTTATCAGTCATTTTAAAAAGACAAGGGAAAGCATGTCAAGATGGTATTAATTCTTAGGCCAACAGCCCAGCCCTGGAACAGAAAATTGAACAATGCGAGTAAAGATGATATTCAGTAAGTGAAAAGTCTCCCACATCTTACTGCCAATTCTATTGCTTTAAACTGGGCAGAGTCTGGGCTAATAATGTAGGGAGGGAACTTCAAGCCATCCAAAAATGTTCTATTTAACAGTCACTCCTACTGAACCTGTATAACTTATCCAGAAGCTCTTTTAAGCAACTCAAATTTAGAAGCATTTCTCATTAAAGCAGTTATAAACACGTATCATGAAAGCAGCTAATCAATCAACATTTCAAGAGCAATCCTTTAGTAAAAAAGCACAAGATTGAGTGGTTTCTCTGTCAGATGCAACTTTACAGTCAAATATCAGTGATTTTATACCAGGAATTACAATGCAATTATGATGGTACTGCAGTAAATATAAGGCTGGATGATATTTAACTTTACAAGTCTCTTTTCTTTACACTGCAGCAATGGCACTGCTCAAGTTTTACTAGACAGGAGGAAAGGAAAATCACTTACTAGAAACCATTTTTATGATATCCAAACCCACCAATAATCTACAAAATCTCTCCAAAGAGTCCAAGTGCAGAAAGGCACATAATTTCTCAACAGGACAATCAAATACTCTAATCACCAAAAGAGGCCATAAATGTCTTAGGAAACCTCTCACTACTTTTGTTGCAGATTTTAGAATGCTATGGATCAAATATATCTTAAATCAACCTAAAGAGCACCAATCTTAACAAATCTAATGCTCCCATTTCAGAGAACACCTTCTGCCAACAGCAGCTCCAAAGTAGCCAGAAACCTGAAAAACCATTTTGCAGACCTCACACTCACCAACTGCAGTGTGAGAAAAATGAGCTCAAAATACAAGTAAAAATGAGCTCAAGATTCAAGAATAATTCAGCAAAAAATGTATTAAAAACATTCTTTTGTGCATCTAAAAAAATTTAAAATTGCCCCAGATTATGTACTGAGGGAGTAGTGAAAGACCACAGAACAACCTCTTTGTTTTCCAGAGCCAACAGTGGCAAAATGTAACCAAAAAATAGGTCTTTTAATCCAAAGCAAGAAAACATGCTCCAGAACCTGCAGATAATCAGCCTGCCAGACCTTAACCTTCATAAACACAGCCTTTATCAAGGCTATTAAACGAGTTAACTCTGATAAAACAGGTGAATTTTCACAAAAATCCAGCAATACCACAGGGAAGCAACCAAGCCAAGTCACTGGTTTTATGGTAGTTAGGCTAATTCGAAACCATTAGCTCTGCAAATATTTTGTGTGTCACTTTTTCCACCTATGAGCAGTGATTTCACTGCATAAACCTCACTGCTGAACCCCAGGGTTTTTGTAAGCACACTAATTCTGGCTTTTATGCTAAACTGTGAAGTTCAGAAAGTTGCTACAAACTCACACCAGACTCTACATTTTGTAGAGAGTATCTAAAACTTCATAAGCAAACACATACTGAAGCTGCAAAAGAAATTTATTGATTAATATCTGCAAATCCATTACTAAGACAATTGTTTTTACACTTTACATTAGCAGCCTAGACACTTCTCAGCAGTAATCAGACTACAATTATTTTGGCTGTTAATGAGTGGCATGTGTTACAAGGTATTTGTTTTCCTTTCTTGGATCCCTCTCATATATATATTTAAATATTTTCTAGGTATTACCAAGCTGATTTCAGAATGCATCAGGTATTTAACAGTTTAGTGTTTCCAGCATCTGCTCCAATTATTTTAAAAGGTTAAAACATGAAACAGAGAGCCAAGTCATCACTATCCCCCCAAACCTTATTAAGCAACACTGTGGAGCCATTTCCAGCTGAAAAAACAGCTACACCACTTGCACAGGCTGCAGTAACTGAATAATCACTTCTCCAAGCCAACTTCAGAAACATCCATGTGATACAACCATGCCAAAATTAAATTATGGTGGGGAAATGGGATAGATATTGGCAGATTGAGCAAGGAACACAAACCATTATTAAAATACAATATTAAAACAGATATCTGAGCAACCTGATCTAGTGAAAGGTCCGAGGCAGGGGGTTGGAACCAGATGATTTTTAAGGTCCCTTCCAATCCAGGCCACTTTATGATTCTGATACCTGTTTCATTTTTCATGGGACACACTCAGAATCACAACTCTTGAGACAGTGTTATCACCCATGAGATCAAAATATACCCCAACCTCTTCCCACATTCCAACTTTTGTCACTAGACAACAACCAGCATTGTTTTCCTCAGACTGTACTCCATCAAATAGCATAATAATTATGTTTAAATGACTTAATGGCAATTGATTTCCTTACACCACATTACACAGTCACTTGGTTCCTTTAAAAGCAACACCTGAAAACTCGAGACACAAAATGTTACAATTAATTTAAGAGAATGTCTAAATCATTGTGTAAATCCTTCTGTAAATCAAATACCTCTGCTTGATTCCATCAGCGAGTCACTTAATCACATGGCTAATTCTCAACATCCAAATTGTATTTTCTTACCTCAGCAGCCTGTGTCTCCTGGTGCAACAAAGTTAGACCTGTCAAGTCTTCCAAGAAGGAATGTGAAGAATTAAAAACTTTAGCTAGGAAATTAAACCCTTCTCGTTCATATTGGTCAAGGACCTGTCAAATAAACAAACAGAAAAGTATTTCAAATATAATACTCATAATACCCATCATAGTATTTTGCTCACAAAATAAAAGTACAATCCATCTGAATACTCCGAAAATTACTCTATATTGTAAAAAGGTAAAAATTACAGAGAACAGAAAAATCATTTTCCCCAAGTCAATGTCTAAAGTAAGGAAAGGTGGAGGCAAGAGGGGAGACAAGTGGGATTCAAGATTTCCTGGTTTAAACATATTTTAAGCTTATAACAAGACAGATGATATGGCAAGAAGAAAAACTTTGCTGCAAAGTCATGAAAGGAGCATTTGAGTTCCACAAAACACAGTAAAAGACTGTTCCAGTGTATCAGTTAAGGGGAAGAACCATGCTGGGACAGCCTGCAAAACTCCCCAACTCCGTGTCCAAGTCCAACATCCTCCCAGTCTCCAGAGATTTATGGTTCTGAGATTACTGTAACTTAAAGCACTCTATTTTTCTGCTCTAATTTTCCCATTTTATTTTTTATTTGGAGAACCTTACAGACTTCTACAGGAACTGTGAGGAAGGTTTTAGCTCCTCTCAATGCCCTGACCATGAAGAATTTGACTTCACACAGCAGCTTTTGCTTCGATAAACTATTTGCCAGGCTGATTTCAATCCAGTGTGATGGAGATTGAGGGAACAGAAGAAAATGTCAAAATATGATTCTACAAGTTTTGTGAAAGCAGGTAGCCAGAAAATGGAAGGAAGTTAAGATAGAGCAACCCCAGTATCCATTGTTTCCCTATTTTTATTCCAAGTTCTACCACTGAACATTTAACACCCTGCTCTGCTGTCACCAGGCTCACAGAGGAGCCTGACAGACTCCAAAGCAACTTCTCCTACAGAAGTTCATGTAGCAGAGCAGGATGTATGCAGGGACCTCAAACAATACAATATTTAAATCCAAAGGAGAAATACAAGTGACATCAGAGCTGGAAAGGCAGGGGAAGGATCCCCAGGATCACCCTGGATCAGAAGAGGCAAGTTTTTCAGAAGAGTGGAAATGAGAGTTCCAGAAAGAATTTATCTAACTCATCTAAATATAGAATCATAGAATGGTTTGGTTGGAAAGGACCTTAAAGACCATTTCATTCCACCCCTGCCATGGGCAGGGACACCTCCCACTATCCCAGTTGCTCCAACCTGGCCTTGGACACTCCCAGGGCTGGGGCAGCCACAGCTTCTCTGGGCACCCTGTGCCAGGGCCTCCCCACCCTCGCAGGGAACAATTCCTTCCCAATATCCAATCTAAACCTGCTGGTTTTCAGTTTGAACTCATTCCCCCTTGTCCTATCACTACAGTTCCTGATGAAGATTCCCTTTCTGGCTTCCTTGTAGTCTCTTGTATCTACAAAACCTTCTCTTCTCCAGGCTGAACAGCCCCAATTTTCCCAGCCTGTCTTCACAACTTGCTCTCAACAATCTCACTCTTCTCTGGTTTAACAATTCCTAATGGTCTCAAATAACTTTTGCATTGATAAATCTTAAAACTGTGGAAACTTGCACAACCCAACAGCTTCTTCAGCAAAACATGTCCAGGTAGCATTTACATGCTCATTTAAAAATATATTTCTCCTTAGTTGACAGAATAAGTTTACTGATAAAAACAGACTGGGATCTTCACTCAAATCATGGAAAATGTCCACTTACCAGCAAAATTATCTCATGCTAACTTAAGTTTCAAAAAACACAAACAACTGAAACACAACTAGGAAAAGGAAGACAGATGTAGGTGACTATGACAAATATTTGGCACCTTCTTGACCATAATTTATGCTTCTAAAATAAACCCTGCACTTTTGTGTTCTCTTGCTAAATATGCAGAAATTGTTCTTCACGCCTTAAAGATATACATGGGGGTTTGTGTATTTGTGCAATGACCTGTAAAAAATCACAAATAAAAAAAAAGGAAAGAAGAGAGCTATTAAAAAAAAATAATTGGGAGCATTTTCTTTGTGTTTTTCTTAGGCTTTTTATTCCTAAGAAACACAGTAATCTGAATGTTCACAAAGCAATGCAGGGAACTGGACAACTTCAGCATTTCATTTGAGCTGTGTCCTCCTAATATTATCCATTAACTGCAGTGAAATTGCACTGTGGCTTCATACATTTAATGACTATTTTGTATGTCACAATTCTAATAAAACATCCAAAGTGCAGAAACATCTTTGTGGAACACTGCATGGACACCAACTTCTGCACTTGGAGTGTGTTCACAGCCCTGCCTGTGCATATTCCCTCAAAGCTCTGTGTTATCCAACGTGCTGCTTTGCTTTCATTTGTTGGAACCACAAAACAGAGGCCAGGACCCAGATTTGTGGTGCTGCAGGCCAGATTAGAGGTCACGGCACACTGAAACCATCTCCAGCCTACACATAATGAACCACAGCCTCATTCTAAAATATCACAGCAGTGACAACAACAGGAAGGTATTTTGGTGCCTTCCCAGAGGTAAAACTTGCTACAAGATGTAAACTACCTTGGGATATGCAAACATAATGAGCAGAGCAGGGAAGTGAGCACAACCTGACTATACACAAGTATCTCTCAAACAGCCTTTCCCCCTGGCTGCTTGTGGACTCAGGAACTTTGATCCTTGTTTCCAAAAAACTGTGACTCAGCCTGAAGTGAGAATTCCCAGGTATTGCTTCCTCAGTGAGCACAGGAGTGCAGTGTGCCAGGAACTGCCCTGCTTTATCTCATGGCCTTAACCTTCCCATCCTCCCTGCCAGAGCCAGGCAGGAATTCCATGTGCTCACACAGAGCAGGACCACACTGACAGCCACAAAGGCCAGCACTGCTTTGGGGTGAACCACCTCAAAGATTTTTAATTAACTCCAAGTGCCCTTGATATTGGGATTAGCATGAAAAATAGTAGGAAGTCTCCCATTAGGTGCTTTCTAAAGTATTAATATTAATTAAACATTAATAAGATCACAATCATGAGTTGCAGGAATATTATTTTTAGACCTAGTGAACTGTAGATTGTTTTTTCAGGTTGGGTACAAATGATAGACATTAATATGAGCAAATCTGCTATTGCTATGGAAAGAGTTAAACATTTATTTTGCCCTGTAGCAACTCCATTGTGCCATATGTGTGGCAGTGACTTTCCATGGTGCTATAATGTCAAATTTAGGTTTAGGTAACAAATCTGACTATAGCCACAGTATCTTAAATATCTAAAGTATAACAATACAGGATATTTTTTCTTCTAGTAGAAACCACAGAAGCCTGAAAAGCTTTATTGAAAAAACATAGTTGTTGATTAAAATTACTTGGTTGTTATAATGGGAGCATCCTGCTGAGTAGAAGTACCTGTTAGCTAGTTTTAAATGCAAAATTCCAGCCACATGGCTGGGAGCCAAGAAGGACCTGGCAGCATCACTCTGCTGCCTGGGCAGTGGTGGTACCATTATAATTTAATCCTTTTAATATAGACTGAAAACAACATTTTGTCACCTTCAGGGACTTTATTTCCCAATTCAGACAATTAAAACTTTTCAATACCACAAAAGGGATAAACACCATGAACTTGCCCACATCTAACCTTTACTACAAAAATCCAGTAGCAGCTGTCCTCTGAAAAAATGTAACATGGCATGTATTTGTTCAGTAGCCACTGAATGCACCTCAGACAGAAAAAAAGAATGAGGCAAAATAAAACTCATCCCAGATTCCTATGCCAGGAGGCCCCACAGGAACAGTGCTTTGGGTCATCAGGAATAAAGGCAGTCTAGACACCAAATAAGCACTAAATAATTCTAAAAAATGTTTCCAGATTTAAAAAGTGCCCAATTTGTCCCTGTGTGGAAGGGAAATTTTCTCCTACTTAATCATGTCCAGCAGAGCCCAAAGGCCCATGGTTGGCAAGAGTTTGCTTTTGCTGCTGCTGGCACCACCCTTGGTACCAGTGTGATCATCCTGAGTTACAGCTTCACAGGAGGAAAATGCTTGAGAGATGTTATAACTTTTATTATTATTGATCTCTAACTAGTTACTGTCTGACTGCAGATGCAAAAAAATCCCAGGTGAACTCTTTCTGGGAATAAACCTGTCCCTACCCAGTCATTCAGTGACATGTTACTGTGCAGCAATTCATTTTCTCAAGCAGAAAAAACTGTTAAAGCAGCAACAAAAAGAACAAAAAGGATATAATTCTTGTGTCCAGCCTGGCAAGCTGGAGCAATAAAGATTTATTAAGGAACTCTTATCTTCTTCTCACTTGTAGGTCACTTATCAGAGCTTAGGAGAATTAGAAAGCACCATGTCTTCTGTATTTCATGGTTACTACAAACAATGTCAGGAGAATCCACATTTGAGTAGAACAAATGAAGCTGTGGATGCACATTATCACAACAGGGCCAAATTAATGTATTGCCTAAGCCTTCTGTCTAAATGATACCCAGTAACCCATTTCATGAGCAATCTTTTTATTCTGGTCTGTTTACTGAAGGGACAAAACCAAAAAATCTCATGGCAGGAGGAAAAACAGGCTTAGAGTAAAAGAACTTGTTTTGAAATGAGAAACAGATGTGCAGCCTTGGTGTAATATTCTTTTTAACAGCATTCTGCACAAAGAAGTCTCAATTGCTGGGTAAAAGACATTCAGAAAGAGAATCTGGCTGTAGCTTTGCTTTATAGCATAAAAGTTAATATCTGGTTAAGTAAAAACACAAAAAACAAGCTCCTAACCCAAAGAAACTGGCTACTGATGCAGAATTGGCTCATGCTTTATGCCTTATTTCTGTCACATACATTTAAAACTTTTTACCAGTATTTACATTTGGGTTGGCTTTTTTCTTTGCTAAGCAGTTTGCATCTGTAGAGCTTCAAACAATGTTTACTTTCCAGGAAAAATAAAATAAGAAATTATTATTAAAAGCAGATTGATTGCTCACACTCAGTAACAACTATGGGCAGCCTAATTCCAAAATGAGAGGTGCTGTGTTTTACTCTTCCTGGCTTTAAACACTTCCCTCAGAGCTGATAGCACACTTCCCTCCCTGCCCTGCCTCCCTTCAGAGCAGGCAGATACTTCATTAAACATTTCAGAGTAAGGAAAATCACAATATTCAGTGTCCTATTCAGAAATCTGACATGCCCACATCTCTTTTTGCACTCTGTTAACTATCCAGTTATCACAGGCAATGCAGAATGAGTAGAAAACTACTGTGTTTGCTTGCTGAAAAGAAACATTGCTGGTGTTCAAAATTTTATCCTGAGACCCCTAATTCTGGTTTCCTTAAAAGAATCTCTTGCCTTTTCATAAAGTTCTCAGTTTTTAGTGCCATTTGATCCTAAAAAGTTGTAAAGAACAGTCTAACAAGGTGATGCTGCAATCCATGCCACAAAACTGCAGTTTTCTGAAGATCATGTTATGATTTTTCAGGGACTCACTTCATGGCACTGGAACAGAAAAGTCTGACAATGTAACATGAGCACAGAGTTGACTCTTAAGACACTTAATCTTTAGATAATACTCCAAGTATTATCTAAGATGTGTGTGTGAATGGTCAAACACACTTGTGCATTCACACAAGATTAAGTTTTAAGAACAAGATCACAGGACAAAGCTGTGCAGAAGGCTCTGCTCCAGGTGCACACTGAGCAAGGCTATTCTGGAAATACTGGAAAGTTATGAACTACAAAGTAAAAATGCCATAATTCTTGGCTCATGTCCAAATAATTAAAACACCCTCTGAATACACAATCCTCTTCTTCACTTCTCATGATCAGTATTAAAAACGAAAGCAAATCAGTAGAAAACCTTAACTAATCTGACTACAATGAAAATCATTTAAGACAGAGACTGCTGCTTTGATTTAGAGTAGGAATGTCCTGATACAAATGTGTTCTGCCTGTTGCTGTTTCCTACACTGATTCCGAGTTGCAAAAAACAGAAAATGGAATATTGACTTACTGAAGAATCGGCTCTGAAGGGTCTCCACAAGATTTTTTTAGCTTAGGATTTTTCAGTTCCTTCTTCTGAATAATGAAAAGGAGGAAAGTAGAATTCTCAGAAATATTTGAGATATGTCAGTTCAAGCATGGCCTTGCCAACATTCAGTTCTGAGGAGCTGCACACATTCTGAGCTTTTCTGAAATAACCTTGATGTGCTTTAGACACAAGGAACCATTTTTCCTGATATAAATTAATAGACTAATACTAGAGACAAAACTGCAAGATTCTTATTTTACCTTCTCTTCCCTCTTTAAAATATTTCTCACGAATTAAACATAACAGCACCTGCAGATTCCAGTCAGTATAAAGAGTTTCCACTGCACAGCACACAAGTTCAAGGCATTCCCTGCCTGAAAGATTCAGTAAATAGAAGTGAAAAGAGAGAAAGGGATAAAGAGACAGCACAAGAAAATAAACATCTCCATTTTAGAGACTGAGAAAGAGGAACAAAAGGGTTTTCTAGTAGCCAATACCATTAGATCATGTGTCCTGACCTCTTTTAACACATGGGTATATCCTTCAGGCCCCTAATTGCCATGTCCTGCTCGCTCCACGTTTTACACCGGGCGGATATTTACAACTTTATTTATCCCCATTCTGCTTCCTGGCCACAATTTATGCTGATTAGCTCATCAGCAGTTACAACATGTTTGGCTCCAGTTCACTGTGGCATTACTCACCACCTATTGTACAGCAACTCAGAAAGCCCTTTTCTCTCCCTGCTCCCATCCGAGGGCACGGAGGGTTTGGGGCTGGATAATGTTCCACACACACAGGGACAGGGACCTACAGCCAAGAAACACCATCACTGCACACACACAGAGAATTCCTGATGCTGGCAGTGAAGCAAGGGCACTTCCCCTAATACATAAAATGATTCCTCTCACAGAAAAGCAGCTGAAGGCTGCTAGGGCTGCCTGAACCATTTCATTCCACAAAGGCAGCATGGTCCATCTCAAAAGGGTTGATTTAAACAAGCAAAAAGCCAGTAGTGACTGGGAAGTGCCCATGAAGTCATTTATTCCATGCAGCTCTGCCCTGCCATCAGCACTTCAGCAGTAAGGCACAGTCAGGCACTAAGCACCCAAAACTAGCACTGCCTCAAGCAGAAATTGCAGCTGCTCAGTAGTTCCACATCTGGGCTTAAAACCCACATTTGGTAGATTATTTCAGAGCAGAGGATTTTATTATCTGCATGTGGCACAGTATCTATGCAAAACAGCACTGGAGGAACAGCAGCGTTTTCTTCAAAACAGTATTTACTGGATTTCATAAATTTCCACTATTTTGCCACCTTTTAAAATTAAATTTCCTGCACTGTTATCCAATATCAAAGAAGCAGAAGCAAAGACACAGGCGGTGTCTGTGTCAGATACAGCAGAAGCAAACACACACATATAGGCAAAACTGTAAAAGCATGGACAAATTGAATAAAAGGCAAACTTAAAACTGTTCAAAGGAAGAGTAAAACTTGGGCTTTTGTAAACAAAAGAACAGCTTTGCAATAAAGCAAGGGTGATGATTAACTAAAGAAATAGGCATCAATGTAGACACACTCCTGTCAAAGACTGCAATGAGAAGAATGCAGAAAAACATATGAGAAACGACTATAAGAATTAAAAATAGAAAAGCAAACTGTGCTTATGAATATGCACCAAATCCTTGGAATAACAGAACAATAAACAAGGGACTAGAAGGCATTAGATATTTTAAGTCAAAGTATTTTAGTTCAGTTTTGTTTTTACTGACAGAAAAGGAATTCTGTAACAGCTCTACAGAGAGGACCAGACAGCACACAGTTGCCATTAGAATAAATAAGTAAAAGTTGTGTTCTAGCCACAGTTAGATATTGAACAGATGTCAGTATTGTTATTTTATGTCCCATTTTTCAATGATCATCCCTCCTGTCTGCACCCTTTTCTCTGTCCACAAAACTGGGAAATATTTAATGTAACTTAAGAGATTTCTGAGGTTCTTGATCACATTTGCTGTACTTCTAAGGGAACAAAATCCCACCAAAATGGTCACATTACCATGGCCATAATTTTTAGTGTGTGATGTAGCATTCTTAGTCCTCATCACAGCTTCCTCCTGTTAGTATCCTTTTACTAGGGATAATCTACTTTTATTTAATATAAAAGTTCAGTATTTTTAAGTAGTAAGCCCAGGCATTAATTTGAAGAACATACACCTTCCAGGCAATGAGTATGACTGATTTTGAAAATATACATTATTTCAATTCCCTTTGTGAATTAAAAATTTCCAGAGAGGTAAAGACTCAGATTGCACAAGTTACGGGTAAGATAATCCTGCCTCCTGCTTCCCCCAGTTAAAAGGACATTTTTTCAAAGAGAAAAACAAAAGTGTAACTCACTCATCATAAAGCAAATTTCTATGTCACCTTAAGAGTAAGAAGAGTATTAGATTTAACTCAGTATGTTGAAAATATGCATTCTTAAGTCTGAATGAAATCTGCCCAATATTAATACAGAGGCTGCACTGTACATGGACTAACATATGTAAATTCAGGAAATAAGGAAAGTTATAAATGGACTTGGTTACACAGACTCAATGTTACAGCACAGCTACAGAAATAACTCTTTTAAAACATTCTTTTAAATTTTTAAAACGCTCATTCCTGGAGGACAAACATTTCTCCCCATTTCCTTCATCATTTGTGCAAACTCTGCAAGAGTTGGCTTTTTTTAGTACAGGAAAGACCAAGGCTTTTTTTTCCCCCCATGATTTTTACATCTCTAATATCAACACAATACTTAAATTGAGAAATGTAGAATATAAAAAGACTCAAAAGAGTTTCACTGACAGATTCTACAATATGCTACTACGGGAAGAAAGCAAATAGGAATGTTTTTCTCAGTCCAGCTGGGACAAATAAGAAAGGACTTTCTAGAGTCAAAATGAAAATTATCTCAACTGAAAAACACCAGTAAGTTACTGAATATTGCAGGTTACTGTCAAAACTGATCAGAACAGTTTGAAGTAAAAATGCATGCACAGCAGTCAGCAGATGAGAACAATGAAAGCATTGTTAAGTCTACATGATGATAGATTTCAAAATTGAAACACTTATTTATAACTCACACAACCCAGGCACTTAGTAAATGTCACAGCAAAAGTGCTTAATGTATTCCTGGGATGTTAAAAAGGGAAAACATCTGCAAGGGTAGGGGAATATCTTGACTGAAAACAGAAATTGTAACACAATGCCTAGAATACCATCCCTGAGCCCAGTGTCTGCCCCTTCCTTACATGCCATGAAACTCAAAAACATTTCATGCTAAATCAGTGAGATTATTGAGGTTAAAAAACTACATCAGCAGCTCAAGTTTTTAGAAGACTGAATGGCGAGTCGAGAAAGACTTGAAAATGGTAAAGATACTTGGTGAGTTTTTAAAATTTCATAGTGGAGATAATTACACATGAGAATGATTGTGGTGGGGGAAGGAGAAAATATCTCCAAGGAAAACAAGCCAGATTTCCAGCACATGGATGATGAATCCTAATCTGGAGGAAATGGGAGCTCTGTGTAAAAACAGGGGATGTGTGTGTAGCCAAGTTGGTTGGTAGCAATGATCTCATGTGATGTCAAACTCTGAATCTGAGGCCTCCTTGTTCATTCCATGATGCACAACAAGGGGAGCAGTAAGAAAAGTTTCATTCCCCTCACTAAAATACAAATATTGTCAGTTTTGCATTAAAACACATACATATTTTAAAATTCATGTCTCAAGGCTTCAGCCAGTTGTGTGTGAGGATCAGGCAGTACAGGATCAGGTTTTTTAGGGACTGGCAACGCTTCTCACCATAGCACTGTGAGAAAAAAATGCTCATTTTGCTCCCATGAGGGTAAACAGACAGCACAATTAACACAGCAAGCACTAATAAACGTTCTCTTTTGTAAGTAAAGCAGCTGTTACAAATAAATATCCATACCAAAGACCTTTGGGCTCTCCCTTCTCAGTGACAGAACACGTGTGGCAGCAGCAGAGCCTTCCCTGCCCTCAGCCCTGCCTGGCAGGGCAGTGCCCTCAGCCCCAACAGGGGATACTTGACATTCCAGCACAGGCTTCTGCAGAACCACGGGGAGACAGCAGGGGAAATCATACAAGGCACATTTGGCCCAGAATAAAAATAGGATGGTTTCCTGCTGCGACCATCCCCAAATTCCTGAACGATTGCCTGGCACGCGGCCTGCTGAGGACACTTCTGGGTATGGGATGTCTGGGCTCCTCAGCTTCAAAACCAGAGACATGAAGTAATGACTCCATCCAGCTGGACTGCATGGCTAAAGAATGTATTGGAATTTTTTAAAAATTCCTATTTCATTAGTTTTGTGTTTTAAGAGTGGCAAGAGCTCCAGAAAGAGAATGCTGACATAATAAAGAAGAAAATGAATATGGTCCAGCAAATTCGATTACATCAGTGAAGCCATTTCCAGGCTAAAAGTCTGAATCTACAGTAAATCTGACATAGAGCAGGATGACATTATGCTAAATTACTGTATTAACAAATCCCAACAAAATCCAAAAAAGAAACAGCCCCACACAACAAACCAACATACAGACTACAATTAAATTGTAATTGGATTTGTCATTTCAAAGTATTAGCATCAGATTTCCACATAATGCAGGGTGACATACTCTTGTGCTAATAAATAGAAAGTTAGCAAAGTAAACAAAGGCTGTGTTTCTACTGTAAGGAAATACGTGAGCCAATGAAGCAACCTTTTCAGCACAGAAGAAATTCAATACCCAAACCACATGAAAAGTGATCTCTCTGGGAATAGCACAGCTGCTAAAATCCAAGTCAGTTTTTATTAAATCATCAAGTCTGTTTATGTAAAACTGGGCTCTCTTAAAATGACCTCCAAGAGGAAATTATTTGCTAATGAAAAATTGATACCTGCATTTAATATATCTACAGAGATGTGTACATTTTTATTGTTTTTATGTATCAGTATGTCTTGGATTGGAGATAATAAGAAAATTAATTAAAAAACCAGCCTATTCTAGTAGCTTAACTCCTCAGGCTCCACCAGAGTTTTAGCAACTGCTGAGCTTTCAGCTATTCAAGAGGGTAGGTAAAACTGCTGTTATTTTTAGAAAAACAAAAGTTTAGTTCTTCAACTTCTGATGAGAAAATGTACATTAAGAGTCCTTCAAAACTTGTCAAATGTACCCAGATAGCCCAGAGGAATAAAAGGAATACTGTAGAAGAAGATATTGTGCAAGTTCTCAGAAAAATGACAGTGCCCCAGTTTTTGAGAGCTGTTTGAAAGGGCAAGTGCAGTGAAAAGAACAGGAAGAACTTGCAGTCAGTCTCAAGGTACATAGAAGTGAACTAAATTAATGGCACTCCCAGGCAGCCCAAACCATGAGCCAAAACCTCTGGATCTTCCTATTGAGATATCCCAGACAAACCTTCTTGAACTTGCACTACAGGGCCATAGAAAAGTTGCCAGGGAAAACTTTTTGGGGTCACAGTACAGGAAGACAATCCCAGAGCTGCCCCAGGGTTCTGGCAGGACACAGCACAGAGCCAAGAAACAGCTGGAAAGTGTGAGGTGACTCAGGACCGTCAGCACCAGCATCAAAATATTCAATAAAGAAATGTTAAGAGGCAAATTTTTTTCTCAATTGTTCTTTATATGTCTTTAGTATCAAAAAATCACAAATTCAGACAACTCTGGGTATTTGTAAAGATATTAAATTCCAGAAAGTTAAAAAGATACTTATTCATCAGAATTTCTTAAAGAATACCAATCCTACGAAGTCAAAAGATATTGACAGCATTTCTGTGATAAACTTTTCAGAAATGCCTTGTCCCTAATTTCTGCTTGGATTCTTCAGCTGACTACAACACTTACAGACAGCATGCTACTAAGTCATGTCAAAGAAAATTGGCAAACAGCTAAAAAAGAAGGGTATGAGAGCAAAAAGAACTTTAGCTGAAGTGAGAACACAGATTCCAAACCCTAAGAAGCCAGAGAAAATGTCAAATACAAAGCTGACCTATAAATAAAGCACAGATAAACTCAGACTTACCTTGGTTGAACAGGCTGTGCACTTATCAAATGCCAGGCTGACTGGAAGAACATTATCAAATCTTGATAAAAATCCTCGGATCTAGATGAAAAAAAATTCCAATACTATCTTAAAACATTTCCAAAATTCAACATGAACTGGATACACACACTCACTAAAAAGAACAGCTATACCTGGGGTATATAACATTCTAACAGTTACCCTCAGTAACACCTGTAGCAAATTTGTAGTCCACACATATTAGTGTTTTCCTACATGCAAATAAAGGCAAAACTCTCTAAATGCAACACTATTTAACCAGAAATAGAGGCACAGCACCACCTGCAGTTTGCCTTCTCTGACTGCAAAGTTGGATCAAAAATAAAAAGTCATTGTATAACCAGTTAAACACATTTTTTTCTAACATATAATCTGAAAACTTAACTGCTGTGGATTCCTAAACTATAAATGTTACTACAATAGTACAGATAGGCAAGTTTAAAATTCCAGATCATTATTTCTGCTAATAGAGGGAGCACTGAAAACACTTTGCAGCAGGGTTTGAATATTCAGACTATGAACTCTTTGGAGTACTGATCATCCTTTTTATTCTGTGCTTTTACAGGTCCACTACAATGAAGAGGGGTCACTAAAAACAGAACTTAAGTAACTGTGCAATACAAATAATAATGCCTTGATTTTTAAGCTTATTATGGAAACCCATCCAACATGCACTCCACAGATTTAATGGAGCTGGAATGGCAGAAACCTTGGAAGCCAAGAGCAATTTAAACTATTAAATACTGTAACCAGTATTAACACAGAGGTATTTTTGCAGAAACACCAATTGAAAAACTGTATCCTTAACACATCTGTAAGTAGGGTTTGGGTGAAGTAGAAGAAAAACTGCTGTATTGTACCAGAAATATAGGAATATTTTTGAGAACTATAATAATTGTGATTGTCTGGATTTGAATTTTTTTCAAACTCTGAAGAGATTTAAAAAGTGAACAAAAGTAACTCTGAGAGGCTCATATTGTCAGGTCTGGTGGGGAACAGAAAAGTCAGAGGTTGATTTATTCACACAGTGCCTGCTCCAAAAAAAATTCCTGCTAAGTAGGCAGCAGGAATTATGTCCACAAGTAGGACAGACAATTCCAGCAACAAAATAACCTGGGTCTGTGTGATGGATTAATTTTTCTTTTTTTTCTTTTAAAAAAAACTTGGACAGTCAGTTCTCTGGGGAATGGAAACAGCACATGGCATGTTTTTGATAAGGAGCAAAGTCTGTGATGTTTGTCTTGTATCAGTTCCCAGCTGTTAAACAAAAGCATTTACTCACAAATTATTTACCTGATGAGGAACAAGTCCAAGAGAAGTAGGAGGCTCATTCATTCTATCATCACTACTGCTGGCCACAGCATAACCACTGCCAAAAACCCAAGAAGGGAAATTAGAACGAGACAGCACACTCACAGTCAAAATTTCCAGTAAGTTTCAAGGCATTTTGTTACAGCTTACAGTTTAGAATCTGGAAGGGAACTTATCTGGAAAGTCTGTTTCACAGTAACTAAGGTTCAGCACAGGGATATAAATCAGTTTGAGATTTGTAACACACTCCTGTCCAACTCCTAAGTCACATTTTATGTCACAGATTTTCAAGACAGAAAACAAGTCTCAATTTCAAGTAATTTCTATATCAAACCCACTTAATTTTAAACAACATTTGCAATATGTGGCTTATCTTGAAGCCCTTCATGTGACATAAATAGTTACAACAGCTCCTCATTACACTCAGACACTGTTCAGCAAAGGAATACCAAGATCCACTGAAAGGATTATTTCCTCCTTTTGAAGTATCTCAATACTTTCCTACTGTTAACCTCAGAGAGAAAAGAAAAACTGAAGATTTGATGAACAAGTCCTCTAAAACACTGTTAAATTACACTAATACAGTAGATATGACCTGTACACTACATTAATTCACAGACATTATGCCTCGCAGAATTGTCCTATTTAATGTGTGCTTCCCCCTTTTCTCAAAGGATTAGATTTGTCTTATTTCTCAGAGAACACCAATGACTCACCCTTCTGGATGCTGTAAAACAGAAACCATTAATTCCACTGCAAGGGCTCCAGCTACCATGGCTAATCCAGGGCGACTGACTGTGCACTGCTGGTCCAGTGTCCGGTCCCTGGTGGACTGCAAAGACACACAGCTCTGAAGGCAACAAAAAGGAACCTCCCCTGCTACACAAAACATCCTTAGTTCTGTGCAATTCTCTTCCAAATCAAAGATGAGCCATTTCTTAATCCCGTGTACATCAACTTAAAACAGCTCCCCTCGTGAAACAACATTGAGAGGAAATAAAGCCTCAAAATAAAGGAAATAAAGTCACAACAAAAGAGAGATATAATCACCATTTGCATAAGGTTCTACTCACATCCCCTGGTGCCACAACATCGTTGCAGAAGTAGCAGCCAAGTTTATAGCCAGGGATATTTGAAAAGAGTGATGATCCCAAAAGATCAGAAGAACCAGAGGCATTAGTGAAACATGAATCACCAGATTCTTGCTGTTTTGGTTTCTTCAGGCCATGTCTCATCACAACAAAAGTGTCAAAGCCCAAGGCAGCATTGATCACCAGCTGTGAACAATGAAGAGAGAACAACAGATTTTAAGTGAGCCAAAA